>JAWZYV010019392.1:0-24388 GCA_038373885.1 Cheiracanthium punctorium
TCCAATCTAGTCTGGCGTGACTGGCAACAGTCAAAACGTCAGAGTTTGTTGTTCCCAGAGCGGGAAAACTGCGCGTTAAAGGGTTAATATGCTATGCAATTTAATTATGGGAAGATGCACGCTTGAACATTGTTTCGAAATTCTTAAATTATTTTATCAAAATCAGTGCTCATATGTGAAGGCTGAGAGAAATTTGAGAAGAATTCATGGACGACATTATTCAGTTCTTGTGATTAAACACTTTGTGATGTCTTTCTTTGGGGATATGTTAAGTCACACGTTTATGCTGATAATTCAATAATAGCTGAGCCATTAGAAACGAACATTGAACGTGTTATTCGTGAAATAACACCCAATTTATGAGAAAGAGTGATGGAAAATTGGGTTGACAGAATGTGGTATGCACAGAGAAGTCGAGGTGCGCACATAAACGATATTATTTTTCATACTTAATGGCATAATGTAAGCTTTCAAAAAAAAAAAAATTGTGTCTCGCTCAATGATTTTTGTGTTTTTCTTTTAATTACTTCCTTGTACGTAGTATAAGGAAGTAATGTGATCCCGAAAAATTTTGGGGGCCAAATTTCGACATAAAAACCGATTTTGACTACCTCTAAATTTAATTAAAAAATTTTTTTCGATGCATCTCATCGTAGGCTAGCATGCACGATCATATTAACGCGTCTGCAACTCATTTTGACCAGTGGCGAGTCTACTGTGGCCAGTTTTTCCATGCCGTCTGTACGTACGTACGTACGTACGTACGTACGTACGTATGTATGTAACTCGCATATCTCAAAAACTAATGGTCGTAGAATGTTGAGATTTGATATTTAGGATTGTTCTATGATCTAGTTGTGCACCTCCCCTTTTGGTGGCAATCGAATGGATAGTTTATGTACAGGACCGCCCAAAAGATTCGAAATACATTACGCTCTATGGGCCGAAATTCATTAAACTCGCCTAACTCAAAAGCTATTAGGCGTAGAATGTCGAAACTTCATATTTTGGATAGTTGTAACATCTAGTTGTGCACCTCCCCTTTTGGTTCCATTCGACTGGATAGTTTATCTACAGGACTGCCCAAAACATTCGAAATACATTACACTCAATGGGCCGAAATTCATTAAACTCGCATATCTCAAAAACTGTCAGGCGTTGAATGTTGAAACTTTATATTTAGGATTGTTGTAACATCTAGTTGTGCACCTTCCCTTTCAGTTCCATTCGACTGAATAGTTTATCTACAGGACCGCCCAAAAGATTCGAAATACATTACGCTCTATGGGCCGAAATTCAGTAAAGCGTTTTTTAGAGGTATTGGGCTATTTCAAACGACTCAGAAGTGATATATGCTGTAAAGAGTTAGAAAATGAATTTCTCCATTAAAAAAAGTGTCTTTTTCATTTATAGTTCTGCTACAGGAACACTCAAAAGATTTCCAATACATTACGGTCAATAGCAATTTTAGGGGCATTCATCCATTTCAAGCACAATACCGTCCTACCACATAAGTTAGGTAATGGTCCGACCACGGTCACGTGCCTCCCTCAAGAACTATGCCAAAAGTCGCCAAGCTTGGCGACTTTTGGTGTATGTGTGTGCATATTTAACTCTCAAATCTCAAAAACTATTATGAAATTTCATATATAAGAATGTTGTAACATCTAGTTGTGCATCTCGATTTTTGGTTCCAATCTACTGGAGAGTTTATTTACAGGACCACCGAAAAGAATTTCAGTACCTTAATGTCTATGGACATCTTCAATATAATACAACTGTAGACAGTCATTGTTTGGTACATGCCCAAAATCTCGCCGTCTGTCCTCGACCTTGGCGAGTTTTGGCGAAATATCGCCAAATTTGGCGATAGTCAGTCATTTGGTCCATGCCCAAGGTATCGCCATTTGTTATCGTTCTTGGCGAGTTTTGGCGGAATATCGCCAAATTTGGCGATAATCTGTCATTGTTTGGTTCATGCTTAAAATCTCGCCAAATGTCTTCGACATTGACGAGTTTCGCCGAAATATCGCCAAATTTGGCGCCAAAAATTATTTCCTATTTTGTATAACTCTAAAACTTTAACCCGTAGATTTTTTAACTTTGTATTTAGAACTATTGTAATATCTAACTGTTTTCAATATCTTTTTTGACAGCAATCGACTGAGAATTTATTTACAGGGTGAGCCAAATGACTTTAAATACATTGAGGTGTATGGATGCATTCAATTCATTGAAAGTCTGTGGTCAATGACTACTTTGGCTATCCCCAAAATCTCGCTGACTATCTCAAGTTTGTCGGCTTTTGGTGAAATATCGCCAAATAAAGTGTCAGAAGGAAATCTTTCAAATTGAACTCAGCTTGGCGATATCGAAATATTTGGCTAGAAATCGCTAAACCTTACTATTATTGATATTTTATCTCTTTCAAACAAATAAATTTAGAGGAAGTGCATCGAAAATATTTTTGATCTAATGGACGTGCAAGGAAGTCATGTGTTGGACACATCAGATTTTTTTTAAATTGTATCACTCTTAATGGAAAACACTTTAGAGCACTGCTTTTAGAAACGTAGTTGCTAAAACTGCCGCCAAACCTCCTTATGCTATAAAATGAGAAAAATGCACGTTAACCCCAGCAAACACACAACTGCCCGCAAAATGATGGCCGGGTACCCGTCGTGCTGGCGAAGTGCCGTATACCGGGAGCAAGATAGATTGCCATCGTCTGGAAGTCACTGGAGTACCAGTGCCTGAAAAGTGCATATGCGCCGGTACATAACTAGTAACGGCGAACTGCCATGTGTCTGTGACATGCACAAAAAAGTTAATGGTGTGGTACTGCTTAAAATGTACCACACCAGCACTATTTGGCAGTAATGGGCCTGTATATATTTCGTAGTGTTGGCATAAAATTTCGTTATTTTAATTAAATAATATTGTTTCACATTCATACGGTGTAGAAGTGTTAGGGGATATAAGTTCCGGGCACCCAAAGGCAGGGTCACTGCTAAGATTTTTTTTTTTTTTTTTGAGGGGAGGGCAGTGGCGGATCCAGACATTTTTTTGGGAGGGGCTAAATTTTTTTTTAAAAAAGCTTCTTTCACCCAATTAAAATGTACTATAATTCAAAATTTTAGTCTAAATCAATGTGCATGCTTTTGGGAGGGGCTAAGTAATAAAATATGATCATTTTAGCTTTTTAAAGTGTATAATAAAGCAGAATGTTACCCTTCAGCAATCTTTCGGGGGGGGGATGAAGCCCCCTAGCCCCTCCCCTGGATCCGCTACTGGGGGGGATGTAAAGGGAGAAGTTCGTATTGTGCCTTCAAATATTTTAGTACTAAAAACTAAAATAATACAAACGAGTTCAGTATGCTATAAAAATATTTACTACACCGACTGTGTAACCTCCACTCTGTATATGACAGTATATAACCCCCACTATGTACAGAATTATGAATTTTAACCTTAACATTTTTATAATTTATATTAATATTTTAGGATTTTGCTAAACTTTTTCTGAAAAACATATTTGGAGACTTTTTTCTACGTTAAGCCCCTTTTAAAATTTACCGAATTAGGGTGCAGAAATATGTTAGAGAGTATTACACGAAGACCAGTCAGGGTTTTGCATGAGAGCTCAGCTCCTGTAGTCTTTTTTTCTTCAGAGAATTTTAGATTAAATGAAAAATTTTAACAGACTACATAATTGCTTCTATTGACATTTTTTTATTCAGTTAAATATAGCAGTGGTAAAACAAAAGATAAATATAAATTATGCTCAAATTTACAATAAAACAAATTAGAGCTCCTGCAGCTATTTTGTTAGAAATTCAGCAATGAACCAATATTTACATATTATATTACTTCATTCTGTTTCGATTACTCCTGAATCAAATGTTCTATTTCGCACCCTTTAACGGCCTCCTTACGGAAAGCAAGAGGTCAAAAATATCTACCCAGGGTCAACTAATATCTCACGGTTGCACGATAAGGCAACAAGAATTCGAACTGTTATCGCGGATTTGGCTATATTAATTCAGATTATTTATACGAAGTACAAATGAATTTTTTATGCATTTGAAGATTGGCGAGTTTTACTGTCGATTGAGTATAACCCATTCTTTTTTCTCTTGATGTTTCATTTCGTTTTGCAAATCTTGAAACGTTGAGCGGGAAGCCAGTTATGAAATACGCTTTTTAGGTTGTTTTTGCCAAAGTTTTGGTTGTTTTTGCAGACTTTCGAGAACGTTATTGCTATAGACTAGTGAGATATCTCTGTTAGGAGCAATAATAATTATAATAAGATTTGCTTCTGCAGTGATATCTTGCTGGTTATGGATACAGAAAGAAGATTTTACGGTTGGATTTAAGTTTTTAAACAGTGAGGAAAATATTACAGGTAAATTTTTACTTTTACTGTTTTTAATGTACAATGGACTTTTGCAACTAATTTAAAGATTAGGCGACTTTTTGAACCAAAAAAACGTCATTTTCATACTATTTTCATGTTTTACCTTACTCCAGCGACTCATTTGAAAATCTGGTGTTGGTTTTTGTCAACTCCCTTTTTTTTAAAGCTGCTACTGAGCTTTCGGAAAACATTATAATCTTTTTTTTTAATCGTGCTATAAAAATAAATGTATTATATGTTCTGTTATATATATATGAAGTTTTTTAAATTTATCATTTTATTCAATCCTTCTTAAATGAAGCTCAATTAAGCATGTTTATTTCTTAACTACAAAATCATTTAAAAATGTTACTACTTTGGGAACTAAAATTGAGAAAATGGCTACTAAACCGGTGACTTTTTTTAAGTCGGTGATGTTACTAGATACTTATTTGAGTGTATAAAAGTACTTTCCTCCATGTTATTTGAATCATGCAGTATACAACAGATATAGATACAGAAAATTTCTTTTCAGAATAGCTAAGATTTAAAAAATAATTTGATCTAAACAAAATGTACAAGAAAGCAAAATGTTACCCTAAAGTTATGTGTGTAATCATAGTACAATTTTATTTATTATTACTTCCTGTAAGATTTTGATTAGTACATACACACACATATATATATCAACCATAAAGTATTATAACTCATTTATAAAATCTCTAACTCTGAAATATTGAAATTAAACTGTTTATAAATGATTTTATGTTGGTTCTGAAATGTGTTACCGACTTTCTCACAAAAAAATCTTTTGCGACTGCAAATTTGTAAGAAAATTGCAGTTTATGAAAACTGCACACAATTCACTAATGATAGGCGCACATAATTTGCAAACGATTGACCAACGGATTTTGCTGTTTTTTATCTTTCATTTATGTTGTTTTTTATCTTTCAAAATGTTACCCTTAAGGAATGTTTTTTTTTGTTTTTTTTTGTTTTTTTGTTTTTGTTTTTTTGCTGGGTGGGGGTGGGGATTGATGATTAAGCTCCCTACCCCGAATCCACTACTGGCTCATATTTTAATTATGGCAGCATTACTGTAAATAGGCATTAATCCGGTACCGTACCATTACATAGTAGTCACTGTTAAGGTACCAGGCCAGTGCCTTTATTTTTAATAATAGCCGGCACCCGGCCGTTTCATTTCGGGCATTATAAACTTAATGGGCTAGTGCCTTTATTGTGAGTAACGGCCGGCACATGCAGTATGCCAGCAGAGTGTCGTTGCCTTCCCAGGCTTCTGGCAAGGTACTTCTCGGGCGACAACTTTTGGTACGATTCAGTTACTTTTTGCAGTGCCGGGCCGGTACTGGACGTAAATGCAGAAAAGCACTGGCAAGGTACTCCGACAGCACGTGTGTGTTTGCTGGGACTTTACTCCCATTGAAAACTATTGTGAACCTTGACGAAATCCACACCTACCGTCCTCATGTGGACACAGGTATGGATACTTCATTTACGGGTTGCTTTTGCTGCCTCCACTTATTTCTCCTGTATGCAATTTTACACTGCCCATATACACGGTGGTTATAGATAAATTTTCTCTGTAAACAGCATGCTAGCTAAAACGAGTGAGCAGATTGTAACAAAATTTGGTATATAGACTGTACATGAGACATTCTCAAGAAATTTCGAAAAAAATAGATCAAAAAGTGTTCACTCGGTGGCAATTTGCATAAAAATCAGAAAATTTCAGAATAGAAATGACTAATTTGAACTGTGCTAAAATTTCGTTAGTTTTTGAACTCTTATAAAGTAATCTGAGCCGCTTCTTCAGCTGAATTTCCATACAAAGCGTAGATTTTAAGACCGGACTTGTTTTCAAGTTCAATTTTATTTCTTGAGAATTTTAATTCAATTAAAGGTATTATTGCTGGCCAAAAGAAGCATTTAAAATTAGATTTCCTAGAGAATAATGTTTGCTTTTGCTTTTTTTCAGAAATTGCATTTTATTGACTAAAAAGTAAAAGAAATGTAAATGTTTAACCCCCACGATCGTACGAGCTCCGTCTTCAAGGGATATGACATATTTTGAACGAAACTTTTAAGAAAAAAACTACATTTAACGCATATTTTTTACAGTTCTTATGGCAAAGTTGATGGCAATCTGCTCCCTAGTTCTAGGTAATTGTTACGAAAATCTGGTAGTATGCGTATATGTTAAAATAGTCCAACAAACTCGACAATCGAATATCACACTTTATTCGAATACAAATCGGAGAATTAATGTCTCACAAAAATACAGAATTCAGTAACACAGCACCGTTAAATCATTAATTAACACAGCAATAACACTATTAAAATTGCAATATCCATCATATAGTTCTTCTTTCTATATCCGCAGTCTATCACACTGAACACACAGCGAGAGAGAGTCTGATATTTATAAATTTTCAAGCAGGTCGTGACATTGCATTTGTGGATTTTTCTCGTAACTTCTGTCCTAAGTGAGATACAGACGAAATTCCACTACTTTCGAGAACTTTCTTTTGGTCGCCAAAGTTGCCAAATTTATCGCCAAGGTCGAGGGGTTTCATATTCATTTCACTTGCAAGAATGCCTGTACAACTCTCTTTCCATCAGCACACATTAATGTGGAAAAACAACATTTCAACTTTTAACAGCACTGTTAGTAGGGGAAGTTAAATAAAACCAACCTGTAGTTGTGTCAAGGGTAGCATCAATGAATGATAGAAGAGGACGGCAAAAATACAAAATATGACGTTTCAGAGATACTAGTGACCTTTCCGGAGATTCCTTCCACAAATTAAATCCTCATTAGAAGAAGACGAAGAATAGTTCTAAGCGCTTACTATTCTCATAAAGTGAGATCGTCTATATAATTTTCAGTGCAACAGACATATTGTGCACGCTCACCGCAGGTATGACGGTTGTGTGTACGGAAATCTTACACGCAACACGGCAATTAACAATTTTTAACTCTGAATTACTAAAGACTGACAGGTTGTACTAACTTAAGGATATTATTTTTCTACTAAAAAAATCATAGAAATCCTATTTATTATAAAACATTACCGAAACAACAGTCTTTTTTGCGCAAAATTTGACGATGTATTGTCTTAAAATTTTGCAAAATAACCCTTAAAAATCTGTATATTACTAAAAGTGTAATTTAGCGATACCTTGTAAAATAACTTCAAACTTAATTCCATCTTTAAAGGAATAATCAACTGTTGCAAACATTGATATACTTATTCTATTCAAATTGATTATTGTCTAAATTGCTGTAGATCGTAACAGAATTCTTTCGAATGCTCCTGTAGAAGAACTAAAAATGCTACTTACACTATTTTTGATTTCACTCACTATGCTCTAAACCTTAATAGCATATATCAATTTTATTTTCTTTTCAAATAGACGAATATCTCTGAAATACGCTTTAAACAACGACTTAATCTAGACCGTAATGTACTGGAATTCCTTTCCGTGATCCTGCAAATGAACTAAAAATGTTATACGCACCATTTTTATTAGAGTACGTGGTATAGTACATAGGATTAACATATATGAATTTCGTAGAAATCTGTGCAAATTTACGACCGTTACAGCACGGACAAACATACAGACAGACAACCGAAATCATAATTTTTTTTCAGTTCTTGTAAAATATTAAAAAGAGATTTTATTTATGATGCATGTCATTTTTGAACTGTCGCACAAGAATAGTATCTGGCGCAATAAATCATCATTAATCACTCTCTTTTTCTGTTTTTCTTTATTCATTCTTGAGAAAAGATTGACTTTTTTATGTTTGGGGTATGAAGATATTCAAAAGTACACAAATCACAAAAGTCAGTTCTTTTTAAGCACATGATTATAACTGAGCTGACTAATTGGTTTTATAATGAGAATTTTTCAGCTACCTGCACGCTCTTTTATTAAATATACAGCGTGAATGTTATTACTTTTTTAATCTTTGACTTTCATAGACATTTTTTAACTAACTCTCAGAAAGATCTGAAACGTAATTTTTTCATGAGTCGGGAAAAAACTGGTAAAAAAAATAATAGAAATTATTTAGTTTCTATATTGCAAAGGAATTTTTTCTTGCTGAACATAAAAAAATCAGATCGCTATATGCTACTTTTTAAATCATTTACAAAGTATTCTTTTTAAATTTAAGCTTTTTTTCCAAATACAGATAGTATATGAAAAGAAAAAATACTTCAAAGGAAATCAGAACAAAGTATTTATAAAAGAAGTTCGTAAAAGTAATGTCAAAGTAAAATTTCATTAAAATGATAGTAAATACTTTTTATTTAAGAGGAGCTAGTTAAAACAAAAAAAAATCATTCATTTATCATTGTTGATTCAAATATCGAAAATATCTTTTTAGCTTCCCAATACCCTTAAAGAAAATTTTGAGTTTTTTACATACTTTTTAATTATATAAATTTAAAAATGTTCGTATTTTACAAAATGAACGGAATATACTTTTGCATCTGAAGTTAAATCAAAATTCGAAAAAACTCTATGTAAGTATTAAAATTAGATTGTAAAACGTTAAAACTAATACACATGGAAAAATGAGGACATAATAAATCTATAATTTGACTTAATTTTGCAATAAACATGATTTTCTCTTTTATGTATAAGAAAAATCGAAAGATCAGCGAGTAATCTGTTTGTTCCTAAAGAGAAATTTGAAAGTATTTTCAGTAAGATTTAAGTAAGTAAGATTTATTTCAACTTTGTCATAAATCTTTAAATGTGTGATACATTTCATCACAATAAGGACATTAAAAAGAAATCTGATGTTTAAAATATAAAATTAACAAACTTCATAGTGAATAGTAGACATATATTAAAAAAAAAAAAAAAATAACTCGTACGTTTCGGGTAGCTCAAATTATCCATGCTTTTTTATCTGCAAAAGTCCCTTTTTCCCAACCTGCTGGAAAAGGATGAGAGAACAAAAAAGTTTACACATAGTACGAGAAAATAAATTGCCATTCGATAAAGACAAAAGTAAAAAACCCAGAAAGAGAATAAACGTTAAAAGAGGAGCAGAAATTTGCTAAAAGAGTCTTGTTTTGTATGGTTAATGCAAACCTACATGAGTAATATCTGCCAATGGGCTATAGTTTCAGATCAATGATTTCAAAGAGCGATTTTACACGAATATGGACCCTTGTCCTGTGTTCGGGCAACCGTCAGACTTAAAGATGAACGTTGTACCCACTTATGCTGATGTTATACGGTGTAGCCTTTTGGCTAACGTATGCAAAGAAAGTCACGAAAAAGGATCTTCTATTTAAAGAAATAAACGAAATTGTTAAATTGAAAATAGAGACCACCTGGAAGGAAGCCTCCATTCCAGTAACATCCCACCAAAGGATTGTTAATTTTATAAGGATCGATCATGATAAATACATAAATTTGCTGAACGTGCCAAAAGAAAAAACACCGTAGAAGTGTTTAAGAAAGAAGTTTCAAACTTCAGAGAAGACGCAGAGTCAAAATTCTTTGATATTTCAGCATGCAAGTGTGACTTTGCGTCCAGGTGCAATTGCGAGAAAGACCGAAGAATTTCTACCACAGGAAAGACATTTTTTTGCGCAATCAAAGAACTTAGAGGAAAATGTTATTTGGATCCCTGAATTTTCAGACTACATGAGCATTTGAGAGGAAAGAAAGAAGAAAGAGGATGGCAAAAGAGTTTTGCACGTTCGCTGTAATGAAGCTCAATCGTCAGTTATTGCACACTATGATGATGATGTGGTTTTAATATCACCTGATGATGGCGATGAGTTCTCTGATGCTGTTACTGATTTTGTGCCTCAGCCCTCAACTTCAGTTGAGATCGAAAAGAATAAACAGGTGAGGCTCCAACTCTCAACGCTTGCTATAACAGCGAACAGATATGGGGTTCCGGACCAAATGACTGCTTCCTTTGCATCTGCTATGCTAGAAAACATTGAATAGTCAAATCTGACGATGTGAGTAACGTAGCTGATAGGAGTAAAGCTAGAAAAGAGAAAAAGAACACAAGAGAGCACAACAGAAGTAATTTTGAAGCACTTACATTACTCGGCCTATTTATTGATGGCCGGAAAGGTGCAACCCTTGTTCAAGTTAACAAAGAGGATACTGGGACATACTATGTAGATCTCGAAGAGTATACGTAACGTTCATGCGAGAGCGGAAAATGGGTATTTGGGCCATTTCACATCTGAAAATGGCGCGTCGCTATGAACAAACAAAACAAAAAAAAAAAGAAAAGAAAAGAAAAGCATACTAGCTTTTATAACAAAAAATGAGATCGATGTACCTAATTTGTATGTAGTTGGATGCGACAGAGCAGTGATATACATTGGTTGCAAATATGGTGTGATAAGACTTCTAAAAGTGTTTGCGGTGCAGAGATTGGAGAAGGCTTTATACGAAACAAAATTTATCCTAGAAGAATTACCCGAAATGTCAACACAAAAAGGCAGTACAAAATCATTGACTGAGCAGAAGCAAGTACCTATTGTTGATAAGTACTGATACTAAGATATTTATTTTATTTTAATATTAATCTGAATATTATATTTCAGTTGAAAACTTGTCTGTTATCATTTTTTAAAATGTTTTCCTTACCTTTCTAAATCTTTTCTCATACTTTTTTATTATACACGGTTAAAATTCGTGCCTATTATTCGCTCATTAATTCATTCGACATTTTAAAATGATAAAGTAAGTCATCTCACAACAGATTTGATACGTGTCAGAAAGACAGAAAAACGCCCTGCAAATCAGATAAATTATCATCTAAGAAATCGCCTATTTCGCAAATGATCCCATTTGGCCCAAAATGTAGTACAAAATTAGAAATTCTTAATTTAAGATCTTTACCCATTTTGTAGAGCGTAAAAAGACGAGTAATTTGATATATTATAAATTATTGAGCAGTGTGGAGGAAGATCTTTTAACCAAAAAATCCCTTAGAAGCCTACAGTAAGCTATATCCAAACATAGATGGCGGGGCCAGAAGGTATTGCTGAATTTCTTACAAATTTTATGTGGGTGATACTCTCACCAATGGTCAATTTTTGCGCCCTCGGCTTTTCAATTTCAAAAATTTTATTTTTCGCGCCACCCTAGTCTTCATACTCCAATATTTCTTATTTAAAAAGATATACAGTGAAACTTCTATGAACGACCACCTCTACTAAGCGACCCCTCCACCAAAGACCAATTTTTTAAGGCACCTATCTTTTACCCTATCAACTTAATGTTAAAAGGCTCTCTAAAAGAGACCATACAACCCTCTATAAGCGACCGGCACCGGTTCTTTGTCCGAAATCTTTCTTTTGCATTTTTTGAAACAGTAAACAAAACCACATTCCAAACCAGTCGCACAACCACAAATCGACATGTTGATACGCGGTAGACAAAAGTGCAAGTACATGTATCACCGCGTACGCAATCTCTCAATGGTTATAGGGTCTGGTGTAAATTTCCATAGAGTTTGCAAATTTCGGGGGTTGGAGACGAAACAACATGCTGGGACATTCTACACCGCACAGTACCAATTCAGTCGCAAATCTCGTTGTTTAGAAAAGAGACATAGCCGCCCAGGCGGTGTAGTGGCTAGAGAACCGTTCTATCACGCCGTGGGTCTGGGTTCGAATCCCGGCTTGGGCATAGATGTTGACTTGTCCGTCCCTTCATAAGGGGTAATGCTGTCCGCCCACTGGGTGCTCCCATAATAAAATGGACAGTAACTCGAGCCTTTGTAGTGACGAATGCTTGATGAGCAAGTGCCCGCCCATTGGAAAAAAAAGAAAGAAAAGAGGCATGTCTAAAAAACGAGTGATTTTAAATTTGCAGCAGCGCATTGATGTGACTGAGTCACACGAAAAACAAAATTTGGAATTGAAGCTGGCGGTTACTTCTATTTGTGAGAATAACACAAAAAGCAAATTTTAATACAAATAGATTTTATTGTGGCAAATTCAGAATGCATGAAGAATATCAGAATGAATGTTCTTTTGCCAGGAGTAAAAAACAAAGTAATGAGAGAAGTACTCTCAGAGATAAAAAAGAATGAAACAATCTGAATTTTCAAAATATTTTATTAAAATTTAAATTTAAAAAGTATGTTATATAGTTAATTCTATTAGTACACAATGTCATAACCAACCTAACAATATTTTTAGCGTTTTTTTCTGTCAAATGTTTGAGCGACCACCTCTCTTAACGACCCATTTTTTGCGGATGGGAGGGTGGTCGCTCCGGAGAAGTTTCACTGTATACACTATTCTAATGTAAAAATTCATGCTTGGGGGGGAAAAAATACACCCTTCAATACTGCCTTTTAGTTATTGTTTTTCCTACTATGCAAAAAGGTTTACCTATAAATACAATGTATTTTCGATTAAAATTTTCGAGTATTTTCGAGTAAAAATAACTTTAAGGATATGCCAGAAACTGAATTTAGATTTGAGAACATCCTTTAGTAAAATGTATAATTCAGTTTGTGGTTTTCCCTGCTTGATTGAACAACGTGTGTTGGAATCTTCGATATTAGTTTAAGCGGACCCCACTCTATTTATTTTTAAACAGTTTTTGTAGAGTATGATAAGGGATGATGGGTGGGTGGTGGCTTCAGAATGATAGCGAGACTATAGTATTAGAAAGTGTTAATGTGGCCCTGCCCAGAAAAGACTGACGGCTCCATCTGATAAAAAAGACATTAGATGAATGCAAGTTATAATATGCAATGAGCCTCGTGAACATAAATTATGCAAATTACCCCCTGTCTATCATTTTTATAAGTTTTCACAAAACTAAAATTTACGAAAATTCTCCATCAATTTCAATTTTTAGAAACATGACCCATTCCTCCCTCACGTAAGGGAGGGTGGGGCATTTTTCCTACTATTTCAATTTGTCTATATAAATAACACTAATAATTACAATCAAATTTATATTTTTCAGCTGTGTTCAAATGTTCTAAGATGTTATTTTGAAGCTTTCAAAGTTGTACAATGGAAAATAATTTGAAAGCTATATTTTTGTTTAAAATATACAATCCTTCCCGACTTTCCCCTAGTTTTCATCCTTTTTATTTAATCAAACTTCCGTCTTACATTTTGTGTTTGCATCTAAAATTAAAAATTAAGTTATATGCAAAAACTACATATCAAAATAAAATTAAACCTCCCACTTTACAGTTCTTACATACATTTTTTATTAACAGTAAGAATTTTACGCTTCCTGATTAACACTTAATAAGCAATACATATTTTGCTGAGTAGTGTTTGCGCACTCAAAACACGAAAATCTGTGATTTTTTTCTAATGATTGAAATTATAGCTGAGCACCTGTAAATATTTCAAAATTAAAAGTTGCTTTTTGCATCCAAATACTAAGGATAGACTAACAGCCGTTTAATTTAAGTATGAACATCCCCATTTTTTTTATTCTGTAGTATACTGGGTACTCTTTATAGACTGGATGATTTTGTTCATTTCATTTTTTCAAGTATTATATACTTATTCCATTTCAGAATATAAAAATAATTATCTTTAGTTCTAGAATTCCATTCCATTTGCTTTCCTCTCCAAATTAAAATTACTCATTTCGGAAAAAAAAAATGAAAATCTGTATAAATTAGCCAACGCTTAATTGTTGTTTTTAGCCATCTGCTTAACGTTCATGCTTAAATTAATTTACTTCTCATTACCTCTATTTCCTATTATAAAGTACACCTATACTTCGAACTGAACATTAACAGTAGGTGAAAATTACAGTTCTTTTGAAAATAAAATGAAGACGTTTTAAAAGCGAGTAAGCAAATAAAATTTAAACATTGACGTATTTTTGTTGTTTGTCTTTGGATTCAGATTACGAAAACTCCAATCTTTCTATTTATAATGCAAACTATGCCATACATCTAATTAAGAAAATTTCCAGCTCCATTCCGATTTAATTTCCTTTAGACTTTTATTTGCATTTTGATCGATTGATGTTTTCTTTCTTTGCAAATCTATTTAAGTAATTTCTATGAAATAGAGCTGCTGAAGGAGATTTTTAAAAAACTGAGGAGTGAATATATAGTTTAATCATACTGTATCTAGTTACACCAATAAAATCGTCGTATAATTTCCTTATAAACAACCCAGTCTGCAGAAATTTGTTTGTTTATGAAAATCTGAAAGTTCAAAGAACTCTTTTACTTTGCTATGGATTTCAGTCATTAAATCTATAGAAATAAAATTTGACTTTTGTCTGTGCATTCCTTGGAAATAATAAAAAAATTGCACTTTCTATTTGTTTCCCTTAGGACACCAGTACCACTGTCACAACAACAACAAGAAAAAGTCTGTCTGTTGTTTTTTCATTCTGTCCCTGACGCCATTTATGTTCGCGCTTCAAGTAAAATTGACCTATGCATCTGAAATGAAAATTTCGGACATGAGGTGATCCCTCAACTTATAAAAGTTAAACCTTTTAAATTTTGATTAAATTGTTTCGAAATACGTAAATTTTTGTTCGTGCACTACGTAATAACGAATAAAAAAAAATGAAATGAAATTTATTGACAAGGCAGGTGGTCATGTCTATTTTTTAAAAGATTTTGAGATTTTGAGCAAACGTTTGTTCCACTCTTTAAAAACGTTAATAGAATATAATGATAATTGGAATTATAATTAGATAGCAAGTTAATTTAAACTATAGTTGGCAAAATTTTTTACTATTTCATAGATTTTGATATTTTGTAAAAATTACAGATTCCGTCGATTTTTTTTAGTGTTCATTTGAAAATTGTGTAAAAATTTTTGGAGGCATTATATTAAAATATTTACAGTGAATCAAACGAAATTTAGTTAGAGACGAGGAACGGCTTCGTGACATTAAAAGTTCATTTCATTAAAATAAAACGTTGATTTTGAAAATAAAATATTGTTATTATTGACAATTTCACTCAGCACTTACTTACTCTCTCTCCTCTCTCTTTCTCTCTCTCTCTCTCTCTGTCTCTCTCTCTCTCTCCCTATTTTTCTACACTTTTGCCAATATACTACTTCCATTCTTTGTGCTGCTACATAACTGAAGAAAGAATATTCAGGCTTTTTTTTGGAAATTTGCGTTTCATTCTATCCAGTCAACAATGGGTACTCCAGCTAGTAAATAAATAGAGACTGAGTAAAAACTTTAAGGCCAGTACAAAATTTTGAGAAAATGAAACAATCTTAAACAGAGGATTAAAATATCATTTGATTGATAATTATTAACCTTAAATACAAGTAAAAAATGCAGCAAAATTCATTTGTAATATTTTATCATCAGAATATATTATACAATACACAAATCAGTATTTAAACCTGAGTAAAAACTTTAAAGCCATTACAGAAAATAGCATGTAACACAGAAAAAAACAAACTTTTAAAAGTTTGTGTAGAAGCCATTCCTTGGAATGACTTCAGATATTCTTTTTATCAAAATCAACTAGCTTTTGCCAAAGTTCAGGTGCGTTTTATACCATTCGTTTTCGATAGTAGATTTCAGGTCTACTAATGATGTAAAATATCTCCCATTTGCATAAACTCCTCTAAGTCACCTCATAAGTTCTCTATTGGGTTGAGATCTGTAGAGTTAGATGGTCATTTCAAAGTTTCAGCATTGTTGACTTAGAACCCACTTTTCGCCCTGTTACTGGAATGGATAGGTGCATTATCTTGCTGATATTTTCAATTTTCTTCTGCGAGAGATACATAATTTGGTAAAAGATGACTTGCTAGGATACTGTGATATGCTTGTGAATTCATTTTAACCGAAACGAACACAATTGAATCCACACCATTGTAAGCAAAGAACCTCCAGATCATCACAGGTTGGTTGGTTGGTTGGTTGGTGTTTATTGGCACAAGGTCCAAAAAGGACATGCTGCGCCAGACAAGGAGTTAAAATTATATCATGATGTATTCAGATAAAAGCTACCACAAATATCTAGTAAAAGCTAAAATGTAAAGACTAAAAGGTGAAAAGTAAAATTCAAAAAGTGTTAAAAGTAGATAAAAGGTAAAACAAAGACATCTGGATGGGGGATCCCATCCAGATACAACTCAGAAGTGTGCAGATACGTCACACCGAAAAGAGAATGTTAGCCCGTTGAAGAAATAAAAACAAGTGCTGGTGAGGGGTTTCACCCAAAAGATCCTCAAGTCTGGGATGAGAACAATTAAAATAACTTAGGTAAAAGGCTTTAAAAGCAGAGCAAGAGGTTAAAAGATGATGTATGGTAAGAGGAGTATGACAATGAGGGCATTCAGGAGCAGGTTCACCCAAAAGGAGGTACTTATGGGTAAGTCTTGTATGGCCAATGCGAAGACGTGTCAGAATGACATCGTGCTTGCGGTACCGTAGAGTGGACCAGTGGGTAAGGGCTCGCCGGATAGAGTGAAGTTTGTTTTGGGTTTCACAGTCCCATATATGATTCCAAGTGCCTTTTGTTAGGGAAGAGATGCCAGATTTTATGTCAGTATAGGGTATATCAGAATTATATGGGACAGTAGAATGCCTGGCCAAAGAATCGGCTTTTTCATTTCCGAGAATCCCAATATGGCTAGGTATCCAGCAGTAGAGGATGTTGTATCCACGGTTTATGAGTCTCTTGTGCATGCGTAAGACTTTCAAAATATAACTATGAGTTAGGGAGCCGGATTTCAGATTCTCCAAGACACTTAGTGAGTCAGAGTAGATGATGAAGTTTTTGGTATTTGTTCTTGAGATGTAAAGAAGGCTTTCATAAATAGCTATTAATTCGGCTGTAAATACGGAACAAAATGGAGGTAGGGTGTAGTTGTAAGAATGATTATGATGTACATAAGCAAAGCCAACGTGATTATGAGATTTTGAGCCGTCAGTATACAGTTCTCCGAAGTTTTGATATTTGCTTTTATGGTCTAGAAATAACCAGTGTTTGGGGTCAGTGTTTGGTTTTGTGAAGCCTTCGAATGGTTTTAGGTAGGAAATCTGCAATTTGGTCCATGGTGGGACTTCATGAAATGAACAAGTAGATACATTAAGATCCTCCAATTGGGTACCGACTACACTCCTACGGATCCTAAGTCCGAAGGGGGGGGGTGCAGGAAGGGCGATTTGCATAAAACTGGTCCAGTTGGGTATCTATGAAAGAATCCTTTAAGGGATGTGAAGAATGAGAAAAGATGCGAAAATAGGTATTCAATGACAATTTGTAGCGTATGAGAGTGAGAGATGGTTCATGACAGGTGACGTAAAGGCTATGTACAGGTGATGTTCTAAAAGCTCCAGAGCATATGCGTAGTGCAGTATGATGCACGGTGTCAAGTTTTTTTAGCATTGATTTAGAAGCCGATCCATAAACAGCTTGCATAGTCCATTTTGGAACGGATGACAGCTCGGTAGATCCGCATCAGAGCATCACGCTCTGCCCCCCAAGAGGTATTGGTTAAGACCTTTAAAATGTTGAGTTGTTTTTCTTATTTTCTACGAGTGTCAGAAATATGATTAGCAAACGCAAGTTTTTTGTCAAAAGTTAGACCTAAAAATTTAACGGAGTCCTTCACAATGATTTTAGTGTGATTGAGGTAGAGTTCTGGATCTGGGTGGATCCCACGCTTCCGGCAGAAGTGAGTGCAAATATTTTTTTCTGCAGAAATATTATACCCATTAGTATTGCACCATTTTTGGATGCGATTAATAGTGGTCTGAAGCTGCCGTTCTATGTAACGCATGTCTTGCCCCTGACAGGAGATCTGTAGATCATCAACATATAGGCTACCGTGTACTGTTGGAGGAGCTGGTTAAGGATGTTGATTTTTTATAGAAAAGAGGGTGACGCTGAGGAGCAGAGCCTTGTGGTACACCCTCTTCTTGTATAAAGTTATCTGAAAGGGTGTCTTTGATGCGTACTTTGAAGTTCCGAGTGAAAGAAAATTCTTGATAAATATAGGTAGGTTTCCACGGAAGCCCATATTGAAGAGATCACGCAGTATGCCATATCTCCAGGTGTGGTCATAAGCTTTTTCAATATCAAAGAATATTGACACAAGGTGGTTCTTTCTTAAGAATGCGTTACGGATTTTGAGTTTCTAGATGTAAGATGTTATCAATTGTGCTTCTGCCTTTGCGGAATCCACTCTGGAAAGGGTGTATATGGCCCTCAATTTCTAAGACATATACTAGACGAGTATTAATCATACGCTCCAGTAGTTTACACTGGCAACTAGTTAGGGCTATGGGACGATAGTTATTGGATTAGTGGTATCTTTTCCAGGTTTGGGGAAGGGTATGACTATGGCATTTCTCCACTCTAAAGGGAAGGAATGCTCATTCCATATTCTATTGTATAGCTGCAAGAGATTAGCTAACGAGTCATGGGGAGAGATGTTTAAGCATGTCATTTGTGACTCCGTCAGGGCCAGGGGATGTGTTTGATAACTGTCTTAAATTTTTTAATAGTTCGTTCATAGTGAAAGTACTATTGTAGGAGAAGTTAGAGGAGGTTTCAAAGTTTAGTTTATGGCGTTCGGATTGTTTCTTGTATGGAAGAAAGGTGCTAGAATATGTGTTACTGCAGGATGTGAACGCAAGAGATTGACCAATGGTATGTGCAATTCTTTTTGTATCTGAAATAATTTGGTTATTGATGGATAGGCAGGATATGGAGTGATTACTATAGATACCCATGATTTTTTTAGTTTTGTTCCATAGCTCCTTACTGGAGGTAGAAGGAGAGATACTGGAGACGTACTGAATCCAGGATTCTCTCTGGGTACGTCTCCTTATCTTGCGTGCATTTGCACGAGCTTTTTTAAACCTGATAAGATTTTCAGTGGTGGGGTACCGCCGAAAATTACCCCACGCTTTTTTCTGCTGTTTTTTGGCTAGGGTGCAAGCCTCATTCCACCACGGTTTTTTAATTCTATGGTTGCTTTTAACGGATTTCGGAATGCTCGCGTCAGCTGCATTTATGATGATAGAGGTGTCATTCTTAATCACTTCGCCTATGTTGCCTTCAATAATATTTGGCAATATGGTAGATAGCAAAATAAAGGTCAGCCAGTCTGCTTTGTCATGAATATATCTGGGTATGTTAGTGGTTTGGTTGAGATTCTGATATAAGGGTGAGAGAATGATCGGAAAGTGATCGCTGTTATGCAAGTCACCAGAAACAGAGAAATTATATAAAGGGAGGATTGAAGGGGAACAGATGGCAAGGTCTATGGCATGAAAGGATTTAGTTGGGTGATGGAAGTAAGTATTGTCGCCGTTATTCATAAAACATATAGAGAAATCAGTTGTTATTTGTTCTATTTGTTCACCTCTAGTATTGGTATCTTTGCTGCCCCATAATGGACTATGGCCATTCATGTCACCAAGGAGTATAAATGGTGTTGGAAGTTGATGAATAAGGTTATTGAGAGATGTTGGTTGATGGTTTCATTAGGAGGGAGATAAATGCAGCAGATGGTTGTTAGCTGTTTTAATTTGACACGAGCGGCAACTGCTTGGAGTTTTGTATTCAGATTGACTATTATGTAAGGATAGTTATTGTTGACTAACAGGGCCACTCCACCAGAGGCCCTGTCCCTGAGTTCATGGTCTTTGCGAAGGATTGTATATTTGTGAATTGTAGGATCTTTATCGGCTTTGAGGTAAGTTTCTTGAAGAGCAAAGCAGGCGGGATTGTGGTCATAGAGAAGTGTTTTAAGGTCATCGATTTTATTCTGAAAACCGTGGCAGTTCCATGAGAGTAACAATGCCATAATTAAGTGATGTTATTGGCATTGTGCGTCTTCTTAGTTGTGATCCCTGCAGAGATATCTGGAGGTTTAATAACTTCTTGCTCCATGGATTCTTCATCACTAATGTCGGATTCTGATGGGTCTAGGCTTAAAATACAGTCATCAATGTGTGGTTGTGGAGGTACTGTTTTCATGCGAGATTTATTGTACTTTAGTTTATAGGAAGCTGTTTTACTGAGCAGTGGTCTAACTTGAGTGGAGCTATTGCTTGGTATCTTTTTCTTTGGAGGATTTTTCTAGGATATAGAGCAGGATTTATTTTGTTTGGGTGCTGTTTGTTTACTGATGGAGGTATTGGTAAGGGAAGTACTTGTTGGTGGATCAGTCTGAGTAGCTATTGATTTGGTAGATTTTACTGCAGCAGCGTAGGATAGGCCAGACTTTGGTGTGCGAGCTTCTATTATTTTACGAGCTTCAGGGTACGAAAGTCTTTGTGTGGCTCGTATTGACTAGATTTCTTTTTCTAGGACCCACTTTGGGCATGATTTTGAATATGAGGGGTGGTCCTGTTTACAATTAACACATTTTTCTGGTGCACTGCAGGTGTCGCTGTCGTGGCCAGATGTACCGCAACGGGCACATGCAGGTTGGCCACGGCAGGAGGTTTTAGTATGGCCGAACTTTTGACACTGGAACCAACGGATTGGATTTGATACGTATGGTCTAACAGGACATAATAGATCGCCGGCTTTGATATGGGATGGAATTGTGGGAGACTGGAAAGTTAAGACTATGTGTTTGGTGTTAATGGCTATTGCGATGAATAGAGATTCGACGGACAGCGCATACGCTTTCGTCTCTCAGATTTTCTAATATTTCAGCTTCAGAGCAGTGTAAAAGTTCGGGCTCTGATATGACTCCTCTGGATGTATTTAAGGATGTATGGGGTGACACTGTGACAGATTTTAGTCCAAAGTTCTTTATTTTCATTATTTTTGAGGCTTGTCTAAGGTTTGATACTTCTACCAGGAGGTCTCCAGATCTTAATTTTTTTACTTTTTTAACTTCACCTACATTGGATGTGATACATTTGTGGATAAGGAATGGTGATATTTCATGGAAGTTACCTTCAATTATGTGAATGATGAAGAATCGAGCATTTGTATTAGTAAATTGAGAATCCATGTTTTCTTTGTTTATTGATTGCAGAATAGTTGTGTCAGATGGTGGATTGGGAGAAGAAAATTTCGAAGCCATGTTGGAAAAAATGGTGTTCGGACCCGGCCGCACCACCCACCACGGAGCCCAACAAGGGGATGCTTATACTTGCACCAGTGCTAGCCGGGTCTATACGCGCACAGTACATCCCTGTAAGCAGCGTCCACCCTTAACGACGTGCCCAGCAGAAGACCGATTGCTTGATCCCTAGCAGTTGAACAAGTCAGTACCACCAGCCGATTGATACACGGGGAACGCTGTGTACCTCCCGTTTACCCGAAGCCGAGGCCAAAGTAATGTGTTGAGGTTGATCCCGTCCCAATGGAAATGCCATTCAGATGATTTCCCCTACGGGAACACCCCTCAATTACCAGGTTCCCCATTTCCGGGGACACGGGTCTCCACGTACGGCAAACACGTGGGTAGTTTTCCGCCAATAGAAGCTGACGGTACAGAGTGACTGCAGCTTCTGAAGGGGGGGCCCTCACCTCCAAAGAGGAAACTACACTGAGGGGGAAAAGGAAGGAGACAGCTAAGAGGAGAGGAGGGTAGAACAAAGAAGAGCGAAAGATCGCTGGGGCCCAGGGATTGCGACACCCGTAAAGACCTAGAGTAGGTCTTCCCTAGAGTAGGTCTTCCCCCTGAGGGGCCAGATCATCACAGAGCCTTCACCTAATTGGTGTTTGGAGAATACTTAAATCATGCTAATAGTACTTCCATACGTCTGGTCCATCCAAATTCCTTTTTTTAAATCAGAAAAAATTATTTCTATTTAATGTTTAACCCAGGTCATTACTTGCTGACTGAAGTTCAAACGATCTATTTTGAGCTTCTGCAACAACTGAGGCTTAGAAAATTTTGCTGGATGAATTAACTTCCAGACCTTCTAATTGTGTTGCACACCGTTTTTTAACAAACATTTATACCTGTCGCTGGTATAAGTTTCCTGGTTGAGTCCTTTCCAGTGGATGCAAGCCTGCAAACTCTTCTTTCATCACGCGAAGAATAAGCTTTAGGTGTTCCCCTGTATTCTTTTTGCCATAGTTGTCTTTCAAATTTAAAAATTTGTTGAATTGTCTTTGATCTTCCTATCTTCATTGCAATACTACAGGTATTCATTCCTTTTGAAGAAAGCGCTCCAGTTTGCCCTCTTTCGTGATCAGTTACCTTTGTACCTTTCGCCATCTTTACAAAAAATTTCCAATACTTCGAAGAAATGTATGACAAATTTGAATATTTAAGAGTTGTCACAATCTAAGCAATTTCAGTAATATTTAAGCCAGAATGTGTATATTTATTTTTAAAAAATTAATATACACATTCTGGCCTTTAATGTTTTACTGAAATTGAATATACCGGTTTTGTATATTCGATTTTTCTGATAATGATATACTTTATAAATTGTGTTTGTTGCATTATTTCTTAACAATGAACTTTAACAATTTATGATACAGTGATATTTGAATCCTTTCTGTTTCATTTTACCGTTATCTCAAAAATTTTTAGTGGCCTTAAATTTTTACTCAGACTGTATGAATGTAACTGTTGTAACATACGGGTTTGTAGAATGAATGGATTTTGTGTTAGAAAACAAAACTTTATTTCACACCTTCTATTAACAGTACAAATGAAAGTACAGATTTTCTTTCTGTTTAACATTCCTTATAAAAAAAAATACAAATATTTCACATCGCAATTGCTTTCTCGATTTGATTTACACACTATTCATATGTCACCGTTCTCTTCCGAAATTCAAGCAATAATAAACTCTGTTGAAATCGGGGGTGCCATTTATTGTTTCGGCGTCCTCCAGAAATTCTCAGATACCGCGAAGTTGTAAGAATACATGCACGTATTCAAAATTGACATAACCCCGAAACTATCGCCTGATTTACCTAAAAAGTCTCTGTAGCTCTTCAAGAGGCTTTTATATCTACATTATTTAGAAGCTTTGTAACAATGTATATTCCGTTCCACCCTTTGTTGCAGGTAATTCATTGTCTCTTGTTGACATAAATTTAGTTTCGGCTGTGGCTGACGGGATATTTAGGATGCGATGGGTCGTATTTGGTCGTATCTCTTTGTACCCAAAGAGTCATGTGACCTAGAGGGTTTAGCCATCTCACTATGGGATAGCCGAACTAAGATGGTCACACCCTCTAGATGTATAGATAGCATGATTTTTCAGGTGCAAAGGGTTGAGACTAAAATGTTTGCCCCGTAGCCTGCATATCTCGTCAGCCACCAGTTTTGGCCATGCAAAAAGAACATAGCAATTTTTTACTTTATCTAAATTTGTTTTATAGTTTCTGGTATTTCGAACTAGAAAGCCTGCCTAGTGTGGGGGTGGCTATAATGTTTTGGCTCGTCAGTATAATATTAAAGTCTCTCAGCTTAGTAAATCATTTTGAAGTGACCGCGAGAGCAATGTAACAGGGCCTTGTTATCGCTCGGGCAATTGACGCATTTACTCGAGGCCTCCCGATTTGTAGGGCCCCTAAATTGCTCATAAAATTGTCCTCTACCAATTGTGAATATACTCATAACGATTTACGTATAGAACTTTTAATTAATTTAGCAATTATGAAGTTATTTCACTGTTTATTAAAATACTGCTTTTTTTTTAAACTTATCATCTTTTACGCTTCATATTTATAAAAACTGGCCTATCATTTCAGGAAATTCGACAGCATTCTGACTTCATTCTTACGGATTTATCTGATGTATAATGTTTGGTTATGATTCTTTTTATTATGCTGAATATAGAACTCCTTGTTGCGAAAACTTTGTGAATTTGGTTTTCAATGATGAAAGTTCATATATATATAGCAGTAATGTGTGTTTGCAACACACTTGCGTTGTACAATAAAGGTGACAATGACATTTATCTATATTCAACATTTCCATTCTTGAAATCTTGGGCATTTTTGTGTAATCGGAAGATCCAGTTGACCATCCAAACTGATTTTAT
>JAWZYV010019393.1:0-25743 GCA_038373885.1 Cheiracanthium punctorium
GCGATAAGCACTCAGACAGCCTCAAACTTTTTTTCTGTAATTACTGCGATGTAAATCAATGTTTATTACACATGATCGCCACTAAACTTCTGCTGATATATATATAAATATATATATATATATATTCTGTATCAGAGATAATACCTCGATTCTAGTTTAAATACATAATTGCGATTCATTAAAGGGGGGGGGGGGTAAGTATCATTCCCGCATGATACCGAGCCTATCTAATTTGCATGAAAGCTTTTAGCACTGACACCCCACGCAAGCGAAGAACTTTGAACTTTTATGCTGCTAAATTCTTGAGGCTTGGAGTATTGAGTATAAGCGTCCGGGGAGAATTTATGAGTAGACGAAACAGAAAATTTATTTGTAAAGGTTGGATTAAAGGCTTTACAATTTTTGTGTTTTATTTTTAAATCATTTTACAAAAAATAGAATTAGTTGACCCTGAATAGCGAAAAGGCTGGAAAAGCTCGAGCTTCCCTCAGTATTTTAACCCTTTAACGCGCAGTGTTCCCGCTCTGGGAACACCAAACTCTGACGTTTTGACTTTACCAGTCACGAAGAATAGGTTTGATTGCTATAAAAATAGTTGTGGGTGACATAGCTGCACGAGAATCCTTTACTTTTTAGCACGTCATTTCCCGTAAAGAAATGGCCGCGATTATTTTTAAAAGCACTGACATCTGCTGAAAAATGGAAGAATGCGAGAATAGCTGTATAGATTGCCCAATGCTGAAAAAAGGGCAGCCGTTGCCATCGCTCGACTTAACTACCAGCAAGATGGCGGACGATCCAAACGTTCATCGCGTGCCACAGATCTAGAGACCCTTTTTTGTTGCAGCTGGATGTGCCGCACAAAAAGTGGTCTCTAGATATGTGGCACGAGATGAACGTTTCGATCGTCCACCATCTTGCTGGTAGTTAAGTCGAGCGATGGCAACGGCTGCCCTTTTTTCAGCATTGGGAAAGGGTTGCGCCTCAAAGGGTTAAGGATATTTATGGAGGTCCCAAACTCACTGAAAATGTGCTATTAAGAATGCTTATTCTTTCTTATTAAATGAATTTTTAAGATTTTTTACAAACTTTATTGTTTATAGTTATTCATTGATTTATTTATTTATCTTTCAGAAAGTGTGGATATTGTGTTATCGCAAGTCCTTGGAAGACAGCTCTAAAGTTGCTTTGCCATAGAGCAACACAACCCCCAACAGTTTGAATCAAAAAGTTTTTAATATGTTATTCAACCAATTTTAGTCCTTCCTGGTGCTCTAGTCAGAAACCGTTCAAATATGTGAATATACAACAACACAGTCAGTGACTTTTTTTTTGAGGCGCTGCAATCTATAGTGAAAATGATTTTTTTTTAATCAATGTTTGTTTTTCTATTTTTAATTTGTTTCAATTCTCGTTGAAAACAAATTTTAGTGAAATAAATCTTCGTAAAATTTATTATTTTTAAATAAATAAATGAATAAGCAAACAATTCCATGAAAAACATTGGCCCCCAACCTAGTTTCATTGTACTTTGTTTGCCTGTCTTAGTTCAATTAAAAATTAAAATTTTTCATTTTCTGGTTTGTATTTACATTTGCATTTTCTAAAAAAGAGAGAGAATTTTGAGAAAGCTGTATGCAAAATAAAGAAAGGTAAGACTTTTTTCGTTTTTTTTTTTTTTTTTTTTTTCATTTTTTCCATTTTTTCCATTTTTTTTTTTTTACTTATCTATTTCTTTTACAGAGTTCCAGCTCCAACACCGAGATTGCAGGTAGCACATGTTTCCAGTTCACCCAAGGAACTCTGAATGGCAAAAGACTTCCTACCGAACTTTCTTCTGCTTTAGAAGTAACGTGTTCATTTTATAGACTAACCGTTGAATACCAGTCATACACTCTCAGAAAACTCGTCTTTACACACTAATTTATCCCTCAATTTTTAACGAATAATTTCCGTAATTTGTGGAAACGTAATATTTCCATGAACTTTTTTTCCTGAAATCTGAAGAAGATTTAAAAAAAAAAAAAAGTTCGTTGAATCTGAAGAAGTTTCTTCAATTGACAGGAGAAAAAAAGAAACGGATATTCGTCAAATAACGGTGACATTCTGGCAACACTTCTGCTAGAAAAAATTCCGTGAATTGAAGAAATAATTTTTGAGAGTGCTTCTTTATACACTAATTTATTCCTCATTTTTTAACGAATAATTTCGGCTCTCCTCGGAAACGTTATACTTCCGTCAATTCTTCCCGAAAATCTGAAGAGGAAGAAATTTCGTTGAATCTGAAGAGTTTCTTCAGTTGACAGGAGAAAAATAGAAACGGATATTAGTCAAATAACGGTGATATTCTGGCTACACTACTGCTAGAAAAAAATCCGTGAATTGAAGAAATAATTTTGGAGAGTGCTTCGTTATACACTAATTTATTCCTCATTTTTAACGAATATTTTCAACTTCCCTTGGAAACGTTACATTTCCACCAATTCTTTCCGAAAATCTTAAGACGATGAAAAAATTTCGTTGAATCGGAAGAATTTTCTTCACTTGCCAGAAGAAAGGAACATTCTTCAAGTAACGCAGATATTCTGACAAGACTACTGCTAGAAAAAACTCCGTGAATTGAAGAAATAATTTTTGAGAGTGCTTCGTTATACACTAATTTATTCCTCATTTTTAAACGAATAATTCCCTCGCTCCTTGGAATCGATACACTTCCGTGAATTCTTCCCGAAAATCTGAAGAAGAGGGGGAATTTTTCTTTAATCTGAGGAAGTTTCTTCGACTGATATTAATAAAAATATATGTAAAATTATGTCGTATTTTTATGTCACTTTTTGCGACACATTTTTCGGACAATTTTCAATGAAGGGGTGAGGGACATAGTCATTAAAATAATGACATAGTCATTAAAAAAAGAAGATATTCGTCAAATAACGGAGATATTCCGGCAGAACTGCGGATAGTACAATTTCCGTGAATTGAAGGAATAGTTTTTGAGAGTGCTCGGTGCATCGTATTACACCGTATTAGTTTCACATATCTAAACATTCTCTGTTTTAATTTGCCCAGTTCTATTATTAAAATGTCTTCTCATCGGAAATTTTCAGAATTGCGAAAAGCTGACGATAACTAAATCCAAATTAGATATGGGATAAACACTTCAAAATCTTGCTCATTGAAAAGCTCTCAAAACACATTATCGCTAATCCCCTAGGTCCTTTGTCTATGCACGAACACACTGTGGTGGTTTGTTTGCAGCAGTGGTTAAAATTTGAGGAAAACTAAAGCCTAAGATGATCGTACAGTGGTATTATGCCGCGCATAACCTGCCTGGCAAGTACTCCTAGTATTACGCTGAAAAAATTGAAAAATGATTGACATACACCAAAACACTAAAAAAACTAAAGACTCTATGAATTGCAACTAAATACCATTTATTCTTAGTCATTCCACTAATATTAATTAACAGACGATATTGACATAATTTTAAACTTAAACATGTCTGGGGGAGATGTGGTTTTGGAGGATAAGGGGTATCCACAAAAGTTTTGAGACGCAAATAATAAATAGATTACTGTTAATATTCACCATTCTGATGAGGTAGCCGTCTTTACACAAGACCCGATCGACGCGTGTCCTCTTGGAACCGCTGTCTTTTTCTTAAGCCCTCATCTGGCCTCTGATTCCATGTTTCTTTTGAACACAACTTGATCATATTGATTCGAAGCACACACTGATTTTTTTAAGTCCGTTCATACCTTTTTTCAAACTCTGCTCTGCTTCTCTTTCTCTTCTCCCACGGGGTTGATTCCTCCTTTCTTACCCCCTCTTACATCATTGGCTGGAGTTTCTGATTTGTTCGTCTCGGGGAATTAATGCATCCTCTCGTCGAATCCCAGACATGTGGGTGGATCATTCGCGAATATACCCCGCCAAATTTGCATATCATTTTCGGCCATAAATATTTTCGGCCATAAATATTTTAACGTTGACAGTTCATTGTGCTATAGTGTCCAGACTGTCCATTGCCTGGCGCCTCTTCTAATTTACGGTCTACTTGTGTGGTCTTCCCATGGGAACCGTCTCAAAATTATATTTTACTGCTGTTTCACTTCACCACATCTCTCCCCCGTGTACATAAAAAAAACAAGAAAAAAAAATATTCAATGTCCACAGTTACTAGTTCATTACACGTAGCTACACATGTGCTACGTTTTAAAATTTGGCACTTGTCCTGTATAGTCCATGCGATATAGTCCATCATACGTAGCAAATTATGTGCTACGTTCTACAGTGTAGTAGTTGGAGTTTAGTCCATATAGTCCGTCACGCGTAGCTACACATGGCAAAAGTCTCAGTTGTGATACATTTGTTCTCCCGTTGTGTCTCAAGCATTTTGTGGTTTCACGTGAACATTTTCGTTCTTCTTTGCGGGTTTGTTTTGTCAGATTTTGTTAAATCTGGCAGTATCGATAATGTTTCCGAACCACTTTGCATTAATAACATTAATGAGTTACCTTTGTATCTTGTTTCTCAATTTCTTCAAAATAATATATTGTACACCAATGGGATTGTACACACATTATTATGTTTGATCACACATTCTGTACCAACATGCACCATATTTATATTATTAGAGTACCATATTTATATTATATATATATTAAGAATAACATACAATATCATGTGTGTCTATTATTTGTTACACATATATATTTATCTGCATATCATAAAAAATACTCGTCTTCCTTCCCTTTTTTTTTTTTTTTTTTTTTTTTTTTTTTTTTTTTAAATTTATTATTATTATTATTATTATTATTATTTTTGCTCAGACAGGGGATTCATTCCTATATTGCACACCCTTTTATTTATACGGTACACCTCACGTACCACTGTTTCAAAATATCTAGCCATAATCATCGATGCGTTCTTATTTACTCATTCAATTCATTAAAAGAGTTTCACCGCTAAACCCGTGCGTTCTGGAACTCTCCTCTTGTATTCCTTTTAAGCAGATCCTTCCGGCTGCGAAACTGTTTGTCGCTTGACAATCGGAACTCATGGTTGAAATTTCCGGTTTTTCACTGCGTATAATACATCCGCGCGTTTGGAAACGGGGGAAACTGCAGCTCGACGACTCAACTCGCGCTGCAAGCAACCGGTTTATCTCCTGCGCCGGGAGTGACTCGGCACCTTTTTCGCCTGTGTTTTTTTTTTTTTAGGATGTCAACGTCGTGTAGAGGTAAGTGATTGTTATTTAATTATTTTGTTAATGAAAGCTTATGCCGCCCTATTAACTGTAATTTTGTAAAGAGAAACAAACTTAACGTTACTATTCTTACGTTTTATTTTGTATAGCGCCGATCTGCATGTCGAGTCCATGCGGTCTGATAGGTTATTATTCTGTGAACTCCCTATGTTTACTTTAAAATAAATAGTCTTCTATTATACTAGAGCGCGTCTTACTCATCGTGGTTATTGCCTGCAATTGCCCGATAAGTACCAAAATCCAAGGGGAAATCTGCAGCTTTCCGTCCCAGGTACTCTGGTGACGCAACTCAATAATTTTATTCTAACTTGTATTAATTAAAATTTTTTGTAAAATTACTGTACTATGTAATTGTCTCTCCTATAGTTGTATGTCCGGTATTTATTTATATGCATATTTTTGTCTTTTCATGTTGCCCTTCTCTTGCATCCTATGCGTGACATCCGAACGAACGACTTTAATCCGAACGAACGACTCGCCCCCATGCGAATGGCTCCCTGCCGGTTTGTTTACCAACAGAAAAAGCCAAACGACAAGACCAGCTGATGCCTTGCTAACTTGTGTTTTACTTTTTATTTATTTTTTTATTTATTTATTTATTTATTTATTTATTTATTTTTATTTTATTTTATTTTTTTTTTTTTTTTTTTTTTTTTTTTTTTACCTACGTATGTGTGTGCCTGTTATCTTATTGCTTGCTATTATTATCAACATTATTATATTTTGTCCGTCTCTTTTTTTTTTTTTTTTTTTTTTTTTTTTTTTTTGGTTGTTAACATTTCCTTCATTTTCAGCTTAGCTTTTCTGCAGTGCACAAGGTTAAACGGGATATCCCTTTTGATTATATATATATCATGTCATTATTATTATAATTCTTATTATTATTACTGTTATGATTAGCTAAATTCAATTGCCTTCCAGGTCGCGTTTTTCTCTTTTTCCTATCAGTTTTGTAATTCTCGTTTTCGTTATCCTTTCACAGAAATTCCAATCTTTTAATCATCTACTGATGCAACCGAAAAAGAAAAACACTCTGAATGAACACACTCGTGGAACACTCTGGACCTCACAACTCGGCTGCTGGTAAGAACCCCTTTTTTTTTTTTTTTTTTTTTTTTTTTTTTTTTTGAATTTTTGTTCTTTTCTTATGTTTGTGCTGTTTCTCGCCCCTTCCGGGAGCGGTTGCGTAACCAATAACCATGGGTGGGGTTTTTGACTCGTCAGGGTCTGTTTCTTGTGTCTGGGGTTTTACCCGAAAAATGAGGTTTTTGTGCAATTTTTTTGCTTCTCCATGAGGTTTATTCACTTCTTTAAGTAACAAATTATTATTTCGCAAAAGTTTCATTACCCTATAAGGGCCGGTAAAAATGGGGTCAAATTTACACTTCTTGTGCATATTTCTCATGTATACCAAATCCCCTATGTGGATTGGAGTATGTTTAGCGGGTTTTTCTAAGTTCTGCGGTTTAGCCGCTTTTTCTTGGAATATCCAGGCCTGTTGTCTGTTATTTAAATTCTGCTTAATTAATTTGTCCACAAATATTTGTATTTCCTCTTGGGACCATCTTGATTCGAAAATATTTTGTCCCTGTCCGTCAGTTGTATTGTCCAGGGGTATTTTAATGTCACGACCCAGAAATAGTAACGCCGGCGGGAAATTCGTCGCCCTGTGTTTAGAGGCGTTGTAATAGAGCTGCGCCCATACACTTGCATCTTCCCATTCAAAAGTGTTCTCTGCTATGCATCGAATACACTGCTGAAGCGTGCCTTGTGCTCGCTCTACCGTCCCATTCGATTGTGGGTGGTAGATCGACGAAAAACGACTCTCTATATTGAGAGATTTTAAAAAACTCCTTAATTCCTTTGATCGGAATTGAGGTCCGTTATCCGATATAATCGTATCTGGAAGCCCAAAACGAGAAAAATAACTTTGTAAACATTGAACTATTTGATCCGCAGTGATTTTTCTACATGGAAATAATTCTATATACCTTGAGAAACTGTCAATTACGGAAAAAAAAAAAGCAATTGCCTCTGACACTGCGAGGCAGCTTCCCAACAATATCTATATGTAGACACTTTCCGGCAGTATTGCTCGGTCCATTTTTTGTTTCGCCGTAGGGGGAATGTGCCTGTTTTTGAATTGTGCACATCTGTGACAGTTATCGATAAACGTCTTTACGTCATCAAATAAGTTGCCCCAAGTATAATATTTCTTAATGAAATCGATCGTTTTTTGTCTGCCGAAATGTGTTGCGTGTGCAATTTTGATCACGGACTGTTTTAAAGCCTGAGGGATCACAATTAAATCTATTCCTGCCCTCTCTCGCGTGGCTTTTTCCCTATAACGAAGAATTCCATGTGCATCGAGATAGTAATTTTTGAACTTAGGACTTTTAGGGGTCTTTTCGCGGACGTGTGGTATTATTTTGTTCAATAATTCATCGTTCTGCTGTTCTTGTTTAATTTTTTCGGTCGTTAAATCCTTCTTCCCTTCGAAGATTTGTGCCGTTATGTTATTTACCTGTTCTTCTTGTAAGATGTATCGGGACAAATAATCCGCGGGGTTTTCCTCACCCTTTATATGTTGAAATTTAAACGCAAATTCACTTAAAAATAATAGCCACCTTGCAGTGATATCGGATTGCTGCGTTAGATCTAAATGGTATTTCAATGATTTCGCGTCACTAATTAATACAAATTCATGGTTCCATAAATAATTGCGAAAATGTCTCACCGCTTCATAAATTGCCATTAGTTCCAGTTTAAGAGATGAGTATCGTTTTTCCGCATTTTTTAAAATTCTGCTAAAAAATTTGACTGGTGTTCTGCCTTCTGGCCGATCCTGCATTAAAATACCATTAATGGCCGTGTTGGATGCATCGGTTGCTAACAGGAATGGTTTTGCAAAATCAATTTTGGTAATTCTTGGTTTTTCTAAAATGATCTGTTGTATGTTCTGCGAACACTAGTCTGACGACTGCTTCCGACCATATTGGGTTATGCGTCGAAATTTTGGTCTTATCTTGGCGAGGTCTGCAGCAATCGTGGGCAATAATTTGGGAATATTGTGGAATAATCGTTCTGGAGTAAAATTTGTCATCGCCCTAAAAAATGAATGAATCGCTTTAAACTGACATTATGCGGTGTTTTAGAATTTTGTGATTTTTCACGATGTTTTTTGGGTCAATGGGGCAAACCCTACCTTCGTCTGCACGTTGGAAATCCCTAAAGCATGTGATATTTTTTTCGAGCTTATTTTTGATTTTATGACGGGTCCAATGTAAATTAAACGGTCTTTGAGGCTTTTTGAATATTAAAGAGTCATGTTTTTTTCTGTAATTTCTTACTGAGAGATATTAGTAGCTGGTATGATGATAATACTTGCAGTCTTAGAGTAGAGAATTTTATCGATTCGTTTCTCTCTATACCATCACCAGAAGCACATCGGTATTGCCATGAGATGGGTGCGAGGAGCCGCACTGAGCGCTGCGATGTACGCAAGCCATAAGTAAGGGAGTCTCGAGTGAGCTAGAGAGCTGATGTGCCTACGGTGGGTAATGATTAGGGCACATTTCTCTCAGGCTCTAGCCTCCGGTAAATGCTGATTTGAGAAAAACGCAGATTTTAAGATACCATAGTCGTGTAACGCCATTTGAATCCGGGCAACTTCTTGTAGCGATATCTTGGCAATTATGGCTGGGGATAAGTAGTGTGTTTATAAGGTCAGTGGACGTTAATTTATATAATGGCGAAAATTTCTGTCGAATGCGCCATTACGGTGTATTTAGGGGTTTTTATTTTCCTGCACAATCTGTTAGTTTTGTAACGAAGATTATTGGGGAAGTACATATTATCGCGTAACTCCCCGTTCGGATTGGTTCGAGTATAGCCACGGGCTTCGTAATAGCTCGTCTATTTCGCGGTCATGGCGAGCGTTTTCATAGTTGTTGCGGTATTGGGTACGGTCGACATTGGATATGGGGGTAATTGTGGGGCTTAATTTGATTTGTCGGTCTGCAACAGTGGCGTAGGGGAAAAAGCGCTGTCACTCCTAATGTTTTAATAAGAGGGTAGAAGAATAGCCTGATAGTTTTCCTTGTAGCAGATTTTTTATAATATAACGCTGTTGTCTTCGCGGTAAATTGATCGTAAATCAAAAGTCGCCGGCTGTCGAGATTCCTATTTTTTCTGCAAGTTTAGGATATTTGGTGCGTCCTATGCATTAGTTGTTTGTTGCACAATTAATTCATATGATTGCGAGCTATTTGTGCTATTCGTGTACCGATTGTGATTGTACTAGCCCTGTATCTGCCGAACGTTCTAGGCTGCGGTTCATATGATGATTTCGCGGACTTTCATGTTTTTTTTGTAAATGTTTCTGTGGGTGTTGGTGTTATATTTCGAAAATTCATTCTGTAAAGGGGGGAACGACTTATCTGATTTTTGTTGTGATGGATGCATATTCTGGTTCCTTTTGGATTTGGGGTATCCACTTGAATGTTGCTATTCATTTTTGTTGCTTATGCAATAGGTGCAGAGTCTGTTTTTAAATTTAACTATTTTTTGTGTCCGAGCCTGGGGCGGTAATCAGTACTATTGTTCCGTGCTATTCGAGATGCAATTACTATAATCTCCATTCCGTCTCTAATCATTTCTTCTCCTTAGCTCATCCGTATTATTTGGTCTCTGAGTTTATTAATTGGAAATTTCTGTTCATTATTTGATTGTTATGGTCTATTTTGTTTCGTATGTTAAAAATGACTGTATTATTAAACATGAAGTCGTAATCCTAGTAATAGAATTTGGGTATTGTGGGTATCATTTTTGAAGGTTTGCCCACGATATAAAGGTGTTATTACAGTTTTTTAAGCCCTAGTTTTAAAGTGAAAACTTCAACGGCTTTTAGAAAAGGTACACAGTTTTGTCTGTGTTCAACAGATTTTATTGTTATCCAACGCTTTGATGGCTGGAAAAATAAAGTTTTTATTTTGTATTTTACTTTGTTTATTCCTTCAAATATTTCGTTTATTTATTTAAACTAATGTTCGCTGCTTCCCCTTGAATCAATGAGTGATGCAGCATAATTGCTTCTATGGAGGCCCCACTGTTAAGCGTTACTTAGTGGATAATTAATTAGTAGAAACATTTTGCTCGTTGTCGACTGCACCGACAGTTATAGTTACTTATGGGGTTCGTCATTAGTTGTTTGGCGTTTATTAGCATTTATTTCTCTTTTCGTACTAGTTTTTGGTGGCCTCTCTCATTTGAATTGTTATTCTATGGTTTTTATGGGCAATATATTACTTTGGTAGGGCCTCGAGTATTGCGTTCGATGGGATCCACACACCTTTACTGATTATTGATTTAAGTCTGATGCCAATCTGGCACGCCCTGTATGAGTTAGAATTCTTATAGTTCCTGTTTCCATTGGTTTGTGGGGACGTTCTGCGGACGAACAAGTAATATTTGGATTGGCTGACGACAGCGTGTACTCGCGGGAATTCTTTCCCATGCATGTCTGAGCGGGAGTGGTTCGACTTTTCCGGCATATTTGGCAAGGATAATTGCAGCTTCTTTGTGTATAAGCTATCTGAATTATGGTTGATTAACTGTGGTTGTCTGTCTATTTCGGGGAGTTGGAATGCCAGCCGTCTGTGTCTGTGTGATTTTTGTTTTTTTACAAAAAGTAGACGATAGATTACAATGGATTTGGATTTTTGCATGTTTCATTCACTGATGAGAAATCTCGAGTGAGCCTGAGATTTGTAGGTCCTTCAAACATGTTAATTATTTTATCTTTTAACTGTCGGCGATTTCGTAAGGGTCCTCGTTCATATAGACCAGTAATCGATCTGATTTTGGTACTGTCAATATTGTTTTATGTCTTCTTCTTCAATAAAAATTCTGTCATCGCAGTCTGATTGGCGCAACTCAACCGCCCTCGTCATGAAAGTGTTTTACGTTTTCATCTTTAAAGATCTTTCCTCGAGCTGTCATAATATTCCGGACGTACGCGGCTGTCCGTTGAATTTCGCGGAGCATAGGATGTGTTTCATTTTGTATATTCTATCTCCCATCTGTTTCCCTTCTGACGGCTGTTATCGATCCCTAAAAAATGCTTCAGTGCTTTGGTTCAGATGAGATTATTGTCCCTTAGGTTGACGTATAATCGATGTGTACTTTTCTCTAATGGCGGATAATATGCCTAATATTGCATTAAAGGATTCGCGCGTGCACGTTTCGCGAAGCTGATTTTTATATTTCTCCCCTGAATAATCTTTGGAGAATTCGCTTTTTTGCAGGTATTTCGTAATTGTATTCCGTCCTTTTCGTCTGCTTCTTTAGGCCGGTAGGTAAAAATGCTTTTATTGCCTTACCTTTGAGGCAGTGTCTTTTAAAATTATGCCTTTCTGCTCATTTGACCAATTCGGTGAGGAGCTTAGCTAACGATTTTCAAATTCTGCTTAGAAAAGATTATGCTGTGGGTTCTTTTTCTCGAGACCTATCGCGCCGAATATCGGGGGCAATATGAGGGAGTTGGAGATCCCGTGGGTCTGTCATGTGCGTTTTTGGTTATGCTGGCGTGTTGAGTGCATGAACTTTGGAGGTATTGTTCGATTGCGCTAAGGTAGACTCTGGCTCGACTTCCTTTCTAACTCTGGGACGGACTCCATTTTTTTTTTTTTTTTTTGTTTTTTTTTTTTTTTTTTTTTGTTTTGGCACAAATCTTTAAATATATTACAGATACTAATTTTACCTATATTTAACACTATATGTTCGCGTTAACCTTTATACATAAGTACAAAATGACACTTTTGAGCACTTGTTCAACATACACATAAAGATGAAAAAGATATTGTAGCATGAATACAATACATTATTAAGTCACGTCGTATTAATTCGAATAGTTCAGATTCTACTGATTGTTGGGCATAATATGCGCATCAATAAAATATTTATTTATTTATTTTATTTATTACCTTAATTTTATTTAATTTAATTTTTCTATAATGTCAATTAGCGTTGTAATGACTACATAACTTATGGCTTAGTCACAACATTCTTTCTATTAGAAGAAAGTGAATGTTGGTTTAAGACAAAAATACCTCCTTTGTCACCTATTAGAAATCAAAGTTCTTTCCTATATTTATTAATAATTATAGTATTTTATATTTTTTTGTTTGTGCGAGCAGTATATATTAACACTCTACAAATTAGTCAATATAAAATTATTCAAAGAAATGTCAATGGCCATGTGTTTTTTTTTTTTTGTTGAAGAAACTGAGAAAGCAAGATAGTAAAACTTCGTTATTATGATGCATAATTCTCGGTACTCTACCACGATGACTATATGTTTTATTTTTGAAAAATGCTATACGATATATAATGTAAGATTATTATTATTATCATTAATTTAAACTATCATTTGAGTTACTAGGATTACATAAAATTGCCTTTTTTCTAGGCGGCACCATGTATTGTGGTGTGATTGTGTTGGCAGCAGTGTGTAAAAATATGAGGAAAAACTATAAGCCTAAGATGATCGTATCAGGGGTGGTATTATGGCCGCGCATATACCTGTCCTGGCAAGGTTACTCCTAGTAATGTGAATCGAGCTGAAAAAATTGAAAAATGATTGGACATATGGGTAACATCTCAAGCATACACGAAAAAAACTTTAAAGGACCTCTAGTGAATTTTAGCACAACTAAATACCAATTTATATCTTAGTCCATTCCACGTAATAAATAATTGAACCAGGAACGATAATTGGAACATAATTTTTAAACTTTAAACATGTCTGGGGGGGAGGAAGTATGTGGGTTTGGAGTAGGATAAGAGGTGATATCCTACAGAAAGTTTTGAGAGATCGGCTAGAATAGATAAATAGACGATTACTGTTAAATATTCACCAATAGTTCTGATGAGGTATGCGACCGTCTGTTAGCACAAGACCCGATCAGACGCGTGGGCCTTCGTTGGAACGCGCTGTGCTTTTTCTTAAAGCCACTCAGTCTGGCCGTCTGATTCCATGTTGTCTCTTTGAAGCAACGAACTTGATCCATATTGATGTCGAAGCACAAGACACGTGATTTTTTTTTAAGTCCTTCCGTTCATAAACTCTTTTTTCAAAGCTCTGCCTCTGCTTCTCATTTCCACTTCTCGCCACGGGGTTTGATTCGCTCCTTTCTTACCCCATCTCGTTACATCCATTGGCTTGGAGTTTCTGATTTGTTTCGTGCTCGGGAATTTAATAGGCATCCTGCCATCGTACGAAGTCCCAGAGCATGTTGGGTGGATCAGTGTGATGTAGTCGCGAATATACCCGTCCAGAAATTGCTATATCGATTTTCAGGTCGTCCATAAATATTTTTCCTGGCTTCATAAAGTATTTTAACGTTTTGACGAGTTCCTTGGTGCTAGTAGTGTCCAGAACTGTCCTATTGCCGGCGCGCCTTCTTCTAAATTTAAGCGGTCTATTCTTGTGTGAGTCTTCTCTCGGCTCTTAGATGGATACCGTCTCAAAATTAAATTGTAACTGCTGTATCATCTTCACCACATCACACTGTGGCAGCCATTATTTCGGTTTCGATTATTTCATTGGCAGGTGGATTATGTTCAAAGGGGTGAAGATATCAGGGAAGAATCCGTCTTATAAGCGGATATATAAAATAATGCTGTAAAATCCGATAGATTAGTGAAGTTCGTGAAACACAACGTATAATTAAGGTTTGACGAGCGGAAATTTGAGTGTCTACGTTAGCCATTTTTTATAATACTAAATGGTGTTTGAAATGCCACACATGGCCTAATGCCTGGAACAGCGATAACACTCGTGAATGTGAATTACTATGAGAGCTTAAACTGGTTCATATACCTCTCAATAGTACAATATAGTCATATTTAGTGTTAAGACTCAGATGAACTTTTTATTATAAAGAATAATAAATAATGTATCTAATAACATCCAAGATTTGGACAGAAAAAAAAAACTGTGTAGCAAGAACGACCAGTTGTTTGTAATAAATGGTGTTGGCAAATCCGAGTGCCTACACTTATCCTAAAAAGAAAGAGTGGGGGGGGGAGGCGATAACTGCACTACTGTTATAATTTCTATAAACTTTCCTGGTAGAGATTCTTTCAAACTTTAAAACCAGCATTTGGAGTTGAAGTACACGATTGAAAGTTTAGTTTATAATAATTATATAATAATAATTAATACAAATAGTGATCTAATACACTAAGAATCGTTAGCGACAGGCTATTGTTTGTTTTAAATAGTGATCGTAAATCCAAACGTATTTCTTAACCTGAAAGGCTGATAAAACTAGTTATCATATGTCTATAACCTTCCTGGTAAAATTCTTGCAAACTTTAATTAACATTTAAGTTGAATTGAGTATGAGAAATCATTATAATAGTATATACACTAAATAATGTCTAATGTCCATTAAAAAAATTAGTTTCGTTGTGTGAGGAGTTTCGTTACTTACGGGCTAAATGGGTGCACGCGTAAGATATAATAAAACTTGGTATCGTGGGAAAGTATCTCTCTCAGACTCAAGGCAGCCCTCCCCCGCGGCATCCTAGGCAGATCGCCCAAGTGTAGGTGTTTGGGTTAGCCGTTAAGCCGACACAGGACATGAGCGAAAGTAGCTCTAAATATTGAGATTATGTGCACCACCACATTAAATGATGCGTTTTGAAAAATTAGAAGCAGTATATATGACATATGTAATATAAATTGTTTAAAGTTTTGCGAGCGATTTTTCACTACCAGTGATTAAGAGCAAACTTTTATCAGCAAGTAATTCTATCGCATAGGTTCTCCATTGCTTCTTTGAGAACGACGAGCAGATATAAGGAAGAATGAACGTTTTGCCATGCCTGCCTATCACTAGCTCATGAAGTTGTCACGGAATTTTGGAAACTAGGCAGCTGCAATGTTAGCAGCTATCGTTAAAGAAGAACGAAACTGCACATACAAGTGGAATAAGATTTTGAATTATATTAGCTTCAGAAGTTTTGGCTTATGACAAAATATTTTAACGTACGAAAAAATGGACGAGAACTTTCCAAGGTAGTACCAATATAAGAAACGACAATTAACCAATTAGAAATACAGTTTAATTATACAAATATGCTGAACATGTATTAAAAAAATAATTGTCCGAGTTTCTAATGTTCAGATTTTTAATGCAAGTTTTGGCCGAAAATGGTCTCAAGCCTCAAAACTGTGTGTTCTTTATTTAGTTCAGGCTAAAATCAATATTTCAGTACCATTCGATAAACCTGGGTAGCACATGTATGCAAGACAATGCAGAGTTTTCGCAACTCAGGTAAAACAAAAAACATTCAAGTTCTCTCAGTTCTCTTTTACTAGGCAAGCACTATAAAATGGACGGACGAACCTGGCTGAAATTCAAGGAGTGCCTTGATCCATTTTTCCTGGTCCAGTTAGAACAGGTCACGCAAGTGCAATTAAAAAGACACATAACGTTCTAAGTGCCATGCAATATACTCGATGCAGTAAGTGAACTTCTATTTGTAAATGTTTATTCCATTGAAATAGAACTTTTTTTACAAAATGAATTAATAAAATGGGACTGAATTACTGCTTACTGATGAAATTTTACCTTCTTTTCATGATTTTGAAGAACGGTCTCTTCGATTCAACCCATGGATTACTGGTTGCCTAGGATAGAATGCATTTACAGTGGTAAATTAATCTCAGAAATTCTTGGATTTTAGCTGGTCAATTAATAGATGTCTACCGCACGCGGAAAAAAATGTTTTGTGGCGGCATTTTCGACGGCGGAATGCGTATTGAATGGGTTTTAACTAAAGTTTTTTGCTAATGATAGTTTCGTTGAATAACAAAAATTTCTGTTGATTAAATAAAACCAAAAATTGGAAATAATAGAAGCCAGCTCAAATATTCTGTTAAATAAACAAAAAAAAAATGTTTTTTTCACTAGTACTGGCGCAAATCATACTGGAGGATGTTGGCAGGGAGCTTAAAAAGACTCCTTTAAAAAACGTCAAAGAAAAAAATGAATTGCAGCACAAATTTGGTTGGCGCCATTTCAACCGTGAATACATTTGTTGGTTTTTAAGCAGTTATTGCTAAATTGAACAATATATATCGTTGAATTAACAAAAAGTTCTGTTTAATTTCCACAAAATATATTTCATTTTGAAATGAAAAACAGATCAAAATTTTAAGTTTAAATCAACAAAATATAGGTTATCGTGTAGAGCTGGCGCGACTCACCGGAGGATATATAAGGGATTAAAAACGCCCTTATATGATGCCAAAGAAAAAAAATGAAAAACTTTTTTAAAAAATATGAGAATTATCATTGAATTAATGAAGGCATAAAAAAATTTTATTTAAAAACTGTCCTCAAAGTTTATTTTGCAGAAATTTATTACATAAGATGGTCTGTCTCAGCAGAGCAATTTTAATTTCAGAAATTTAAATTAGTTGATTGTACATACTCATGAATTTTTACGAAGTGCTTTTTTTATACTTATCACGTGTGTTTTTCATGTGGTCCTGGTTATATTAATAGAACGGGTGGAATGGTTAGCAGCATGGGGGCAGTATCGTGTCTCAATCCCCCTAAATTTAGCACGTAGACTACAATTAACAATAGATCATGCGCAAGTAATACAAGGCATTACTCTGATACCACGAGAGAATAATTGCACTGTTATGTTAAATTTACAGGCGAAAAAGTAAGGTTTTTTGTAGATTAAAATTATAATTTATTGTTAATTAACAGTATCAAATAAAAAGCGTAGGTGTAACAAAAACCGGGGTTTAACTTCTTCCCAAAAAAAAAAGTTTTTTTTAAACGCAAAAATTTTTTTAAAAGCCGTTCCCCTTTGAAAAATAAAAAATTTTTGCCTAAAAAAATTTAAAAAATTCCAAAGGTTTATTGGTACTATTGGGTTTTAAAAATTTTTCAAATTTTTTAAAAATATTAGAAAAGGGAAATCTGAAAACCATCTTTTCCCTGAAATTTTTGAGAGTTGGGGGTTTTGTAATTTTTTAAACTTTGCTTTATTTGGGCTGGTTGTGCCCTGTTACAAACAAAGCTACGCAAAATTTTTTCTGCCCAAGGGTGGGGGAAAAAACATCTTGGGGCGGAGGACTTTTTTAAAAAGGGTTTTTAAACATACCTGACTTACACCGGGGAAAGGGCACTTATTAAAAAAACAGACCATGAGACGGCAGCCGCCAAATAGGCCAAAACGCTTGGGGCCCCTTTTTTCACTTCAGCCTGTCGACCATTTTGAGTCTTATTCACTTTTCCCCCAAGGGTTTTGGGGCCCCGATGATGAAAAGGTAGTGGGAAAAAAGTGAGGGCGTCGTATGTGAAATCTACGGATTTTGTGTCACGTTTTAAAAAATGTCCATGACTAAAATAATTTCCCCAAAATTTCATGATTTCAATAAAATAGTTTTTACATAAAAGGGGATAAAGCTGCGGGGCCCCAAACCAAAAAGGGGCTTCCTTTTTGGGGCCAGTTAAATTCTATATTTTTTTTATAAGGGAAATCACCGCCTTCTTCCGTTTTTTGATTTCAACTATCTAGGATTTAAAACAAATTTTAAAAATTTCCCAAGGCAATATTGACCCTTTTCACGGGACAAATTAAAAAAAACGAAAAAATATCTAAGCCAAATTTTATTGGTTAATTTTAAATCATTGGACAAAGGGATTTTTTGATTGATGATAATTTTTTTTTTTCAGTAGATTCCCCTTTAAAAATTTTAAGGGTTAACAACTGACTCATTACCAAATCAGGGAATTATAAACTGGGGTGACTTAAAACAAGTTCCGATTTTTTTAGTTTTATAAAGAAAAAATATTGGGAAACCCCTTTTAACAATTATATTCCCCAAATTTGAGCTTTTCTATGTAAAAGGACTTTCCCTCATCAAACATATTTAACTACAGAGAACCCCGACTATCGTTTTTTTTAGGGGGGCGTAGTAAAAAACGATGCAAAGCGGGAAAACGAAGAACGGGTTTAATTCAAAATAAAGGGAAAAAAACAGATTGATGAATAACCAAATTTTTAAACAGGGGATTACCAAAAAATTTTCTAAATTTGTTACCAAAAAATTTTACTTTCCCAAACAAATTGAAGTTGTTTCAGAAATTAAGTGATACTTATATTAAAAAAACAAGTAATTTTTACAAATTATTTTTCATTTAAAAATTTTTAAATTTAAAAAAAAATTTTCCCAAAATTTGGGGAAATTTTTTTTTGTCTTTTTATCTAATATTTCATTTTTTGTATTATAAAAAGTCATACAATTTTTTTTAAATACCGAAATTGCGTAGGATAAAGTAAATTTTGGGGTCAGTCTCATCGGCATTTTTATAAATTTTTCTCAAAGCTTCTTCGGGGAATTTTTTTCATTTTTTTGGCGTTTTTCCCATTTTGCTTCCCAAAATTTTTAGGGATAGCCGCACTTTTTGTTTCATCTAAATCAAATTTGGAAAATAGAAACACTACCCTTTCTCACCAACACATTTTCCCTTTTTTGATGTCTCTTCATCTATACCATCACAAAACCCCAAAATATCCCTAAAACCCGGGAAGTAATTAAGATTTGTAAACCATATTGATCCACTTGACCTTCAATTTCATTGTCGGGCAGAAAAAAACATTTTACAACGATGAGGGCGGAAAACCCAATTTTTTAGAACAAAAACATGCGGGGTTTTGTTTAAAGTTATTTTTAATAAAAGGGTTTTTAAAAGGGGCCCCTAGAAATAAAACATTGAAAGCGGGAACGATAAAATCGGGGGGTTTCCCTTGACTACAACATCTAAAGTTTGCGTGACATAAACAAACGTAGCTGAAAAAAGAACTAAAAGTTAAAGGGTGAAAATTAAATAATTATTACAAAACAAACTGAAAAAAGATACAAAAACAAAAGAAACGTTTTTAGTTGCAAAAAAACGTCCGACTTTCTTCCCTATGCAAAAAATCTTTACCCTCCAAATAGAGTTTAAAACTTCTTGACGTTCCCCAAATTAAGCCCAAAACTTTTGGTTTTCTTTAACCCTGTCATTTTTTACAACCTTTTTTTGCCAGGGTTTTGAGGACAGCTCTCGTCACTTTAAGGATCGCTTTGAATTAACATTTCCCTTTCCCTTTTGGGGGAGTTTTCCCGGGCCCCAAATTTTTGGGTCTTTTATCAAAATGGTGGAGGACCAGAGGGAACTTCCTTTTAATATTGTCACCCCCTTTGGGAAAATCTAGCGATAGAAGGACTTTCAGAACCACGGACTTAACGTTCGCGTAAAGCCCCAACGCGCTGTGGGGCTTTAGTATCGAAAAAGAACCCCAACCTTTTTGGGTTTCGAGTCCAACGGCCTTTAAACACTTGGCTTTCCACGACCCCCCTTTTACCCCCAACTTTATAAAACAACGACCGCAATCTAAAAACCCCATTTTTCCGGAAATTTAACGATGGGGGGTGAAAGGGGGGTTCGGGCCCTGCCTACCTATGATGGGGGGCGGGGAAAAATTTTAAACATTCACTCAGCAGTAGTGGGAAAAACATAAACCCAAGGGCCAAAGTTGAAAACATAGGGGAAAATTATGTGGAGGTAGCAAAGATAACCCTTAATTTAAAGGGATTCATATTTTGGCACGTGATTTGTGCCTATCCACGGGGACAAGAGGGCTGTAGGGGGGTGATTTCCCTTGAAGTTCCCAAAATTTTCCCAAAGGGAGGGGGAAGCTATCGTGGGGATTTTTTTTCACTTTTTTTCAGCGTAAGGTGGTTTTTGCGGGAGTTTTTGGGGACTACGTTCTAAAAGGGGACTGGTTTTATTTATTTCAGTTCGGCTTTTTTTGACATCGTTTAATTAATTGCCTTTTAATTTTCGTAATGCTAAAATTTATTTTTTTTTTATTTGGAATGATAAATAAAAATATGTACGTAGCTATAGAATTAAAATTTACACACTGGGATCAAGCTTCTAGGGATTTCAAATTAAATTCCCTATTTTTTTAAAACTGAATTTTTAATCCCTTTTGGGGAAAAAATTTCCGATAAACCAGAATTCTAGGGAAAAACCACAAAGGGAAAAAAAGAGGGGATTTTTATTTTTTCCTTGCAAAATTTAAATATTACATGAATTTAAATACAAACCCAAATACTGGGAAATTTTTCTTCTTTTTTTCTGGGTATAGGGTCTTTTCTTTTCCCCCCAAAGATTTAAAGGGTTTTTCCTTATTTAAAATTAAATTAAAACCACCCTTTTTTTTCTTCTCATGGTTGGGAAACCCAGTTATAACCCCCTATCTTCGGCCCTTTTTCCTTTTTCCCCTTAAAAAGCCCAGGTTATATTAATGAAAAGATAACGGTCGCCCCCTTGAATTACCAAACCAGATACCCTTTTTTCCGGAATTTCTTATTTTCTGGGTCACGCAGCAATTAGAAACCCCGCGTTCCCAGAAATTTCCCTTTTTATCGAATTGGGAAAGCCCCCCCCTCTTTTCCTTTTGAAGATTTCCGTTTAAACGGCGTAACCCCGGGCTTTTTGGGTAAAAAAAACTAGTCCCACAGGGATTAATTGGCTCTGTTTGGGGGGGCGGGTAAGTTTAAACGAAATTTAGGGTATGATTTAAGTAAGGTCGGAATCGAATGTAATGTAGCCGTGAAATAACCAAGAGGGGGCCCCTACAAAGTCCATATAGAAATTAGTGGGAAAGGGGGGTTTTTTCCCTTTAGAGAATTTTTTTTACTCACCATGGGGATAATTCCCGAAAGTGATTCCGGGGAATTTTTAACTTTTTTATTGGGTATATTAAAATTTTTTTTTTTTTTAGAAATATTTCTATCTAAAAAGGGGAAAAAAGGGGGGGTTTACTTATTATTTTAAATACTGTGCCCACAAAACATGGGTTTTTAAAACAAAATCTTAAAAAAATTAAAATTAATTTTTACTAAAATTTCAGGGGGGGGGTTTTTTAAAAATAAGAGGGACAAAGTCCCGGGGGGGGATAGGTTAGAAAAAGACATTTTCAGAACACTTAGAAGTAGTGGGTTTGGAAACATCGTCGTTGATAAAACAGTTTTAAGTGTCAAGTAATACGAACTTTTCCCACCAAAAGGGTTTTTTTTTAAAAACTTTGTGCATTATTTACAAAAATTAAAAACTTCATAAAATTTTTTAATTCAAATTTTTTTAAAATTAAATTCAAAGAAATTCTCGGGGGATAGTTCCCCCTTTTAATAAAACTTTTTTTATAAATTAGATTCACACTTCACCAGGTTTTCCAAAAGGGGTTATAAATAGGTGCATGAAGACGCCCTTTCCCGACCACGGGATTTTCTAAGTGATTCTTAACCGTCTTGGTTTTAAAACCACCGGCCTTAAAAAATTTGTCCTTTAAAATTTTGGGTTTAAACCCGGTTTTAAGCTGGACCGGGGGTCTTTTTCAACCTTTTTCTTTTGAAAAACGTGTTTTTTTTCCCCTTTTTCGATTTTTTATATAAAACCATATAAACGGCCCTAAAAAAATAGTTCTTTTTTTTACTGTAAAAAACAAATATTGAATTTTTTTTTAAAAATATTTCAAACTTTGTCTAATAATTATTTACTTTTTGTAAAACTTAAAATAAATTTAAATTACTAGTAGGGTTTTGTTAAATGAATGGTCAGAACTGAACCTTTTTTGCGCACGACTTAGAAAAACAGGGTTTAGCTTTAGTATAAAAATTTTTTATTATTTTAAAAAGAATAATCAAACGGTTTTTTTTAATTTTTTTTACTGAAAACTTAAAATAATTCATACAAAAACCCCGATTTTTTATTTTTAACTATAAATTTTTATCATAACCCCACATTTTTTGGGGGAAAATATCTATAAGGTATTTTTTTTTTCCTTTTAGAAATTTAAAAAAATGAAAAAGTGAAAATAAAGCAAAATTTTTAGGTTCAGCTTCTTATCAGTACAACATGAAAAAAAAGGCAAACGTTTTACAAAAAGTTTTCTTTTCTTTTAATGAAGGGGGAGGGGACGAAATTTCCTATTTAATAAATTTTTTTTTTTTTCATTTTGTTTTGGGTTTTTAAAAAGCCTTAAAATGGGCGAGAACTATCACTTTTAAAAATTTGTTTTTTAAAAAAAAATTTAAAAATTTGGAAAATTTTTAAAGTTGGGTTGACAGTAAATTTTAAAAAAAAAATTCTTTTGAAAAACGAAAGAAAATAACGCACCAAAAACCGTAAGGGAGGGAAAAAAAAATTTTTTGGGGGAGGGGGAAAAATTTTAAATTTTATGTTTCAGTGTGGAAATTTTTTTAAAACATTTCTACAAATAGTAATATATGTTCCTTTAAAATTTTGGGGAAGGGGTGAACCCTCAAAACCCCCATTGGCCGAGCCTTTGACAGTCACAAAGAACTTTAAAATATTCTTATTAGTTTTTATTTTATAAACTTTTGTAATAAGGCAATCGCACATAAACTGACTTTTTAAGTATTTTAATTATTACTTTTCATTTTTAAATAGTCTAATTCAGTTATAACTAGCCTTGATTTTTCGAGAACCCGGATTAACGAAGAAATCAGAAACACTTGGTTGATAACAAAGTTAAGTCTATAACTTGGGAGTATAACTTCTTTTTAACGAAAAAACCCCGGTTAAAAGTGACAATCCCCTTTTTTGAGATTCATAATATTTATTTGGCCTCCATTCAGCTAATCCTTACTTGGGAAAACATTTTTTTTAATATCCCAGTCAATAAAAAGGGGGCAAAAATGTGAAAAATTTCAACCCTCAAGCACCCCCAACGTACGTCAGGCGTCATTTTCACAAAGCCCAAACCCTTTTGATGTATGCCAGCCGATCATCGAAGCCGGGCATGCGAATTTTGCTAACTCCTGCGTTGATCAGAGTCCTCTGGTGCGGACAGTTTGAACCCTTTTTAGAGCTTTACCCTCCAAATGATTCCTACCCTTAGGTACCCCAGATCCCAGATCCTGCCCGTATTAGAAAATTAGTTCTGTACAATCTAACTCCCCCATATAACTTTTTCCCTTTTGTGAAAATCCGGAGCAAAAAGACTAGCCCATACTGACTTTTAAAACGACATTTAAAATAATTGAGAGTACGAAATTGTTAAACGTCGTTCACTTCGCCCCAAGGAGGAAAAGCCAAAACACAATTTGAGCTTAATCAACCCTAAATTTTCAAATTTAAACTGGCCTTTAAAATTCTATTTCCATGACGTAGGCGATTCCCAACCAATCAGAAAAGGTTAAGTCAAATTATGATTTGAAATCCTTTTTTCGAAACCGGGAATATGGGACTTTATTAAAATTTATCCTTCTCTAATTAAAATCTGCAGTCTGTGCACCAGCTGCGAAAATTTGTTTGGTTGAGGGGCCTCTTGAGACAATCAGCATGATTAAACAATTTGTGTCAGACGGAATAATATGAAAATTAATGGTTAGCGAAAATAGACGGTTCGGGAAGTTGCGAAATTTACTTGCAACCTTTCGCTCTCCCTTGGACAGTATTTTAAAGCACTTCATTAGACAAAAAAGCTTTTTTTTTTGTAGGGGTATGCAAAACGTTTAAACATCTTTTAAAATATTTTTTTCTCTACAAAAATGTCACTGACTTTTATGCATCCAAAAAAAATAAAAATAAAAACAATTTACACTTTTTTTTAAGAATTCCTTTGGGAGCAAGATAGAATTCCTTCCCTTTTTTAATACGTCAACTGCTGAAATTTTTCCCAGTTATTGCCACACATGAAAGGTTAAATTTTTGTCCCATACTGTTTGGGGGATAAACTTTAGGGGTGGTAGCGCACATAATAAGGAAAAAAATTAGAATCATATTAAATGTTCACTGAAAAAAAAAATGTTTGTTGATTCAAAAAAATTTTTTGTTATATCTTTTTATAATATAAAGAAATTATTATTATAAAGGAATATATATATATATAAAAAAAAATCCTTAAATAAAAATAAAATTTCTGTTTTTTTTTTTGTTTGTTTGTTTATTTGTTTTTTTGTTTGTTTGGGGATTTGATTCGTATAAAAAAAAAAAAATTTTTCCAAAAAAAATGGACCTATCAGCCTAAAATTTGGGGCACAATGTGTAAAATAATATAGAATAAAAGACAGTCCACTTAAAACTTTGTAATCCACCCTTCCCCGGAAATTTTAAAGTTTTTTTTATGCTCTCTCACGCAAAAAGTTTTCCGTAATTGAAACCCCCTGTATCAAAAAAGTGAGAAAAGGATCGTGGTTCCCATGTGTGCGATTTTGCCAATAAAACGTTTTAAAATTTTCAAAATAAAATAAAAGAAAATAATGATTTTTTTTTTAGTTTATATTCGAATGTTATTTTTTTTTAATTATAATATCGTGTGCATGGGAAATCGGAGCAGGAATGAAATGTTTTATACGCAAAAACAATAAGAATTGAAGATTTCCGAGGCTATGTGTTAAAATTTTTTTAGTTTGGCGAAAAAAAAATAAAATGGCTCAAAATGCCGAGAAAAGTGAGTGTTCTAGCGGTTTATGCACTGTTTTCCGAGCTTGGGGCGCAATTTACTGGGAGCTTAAGGAAACGGATTTTTGAAAACAAGTGTGCAAAGGTTTTATTAGAATACAGCGTTAAATTTTAATGATCCGGATGAAATAATGCAGTTATTAAGGGATTTTCAAGTGATCTATACTTCAGCATTCTCGCCAATTGAGTGCATTGATTTTAAGTTGGGGGAAATTCCGGCCAAATTTCAGAAAATTGAATATCTTCGCATTTTAGTACATCGGAAGGTAACGATGAATGAAAACATGTTATAGTTGATAATTTAAAAAAATGAGGCTGTATTAAGGGATTCCACTTTTCAAAAAAATGCCTGGCGGTCGAGACCATTTTCCCATTTTGAATTTGCTGCTAAAAGTCCAATGCTTCGAATGATTTCCCTGAAAAAATCCATTGGCAAAATAGGCGTATGATTGGCCACTGTTGGTGGCGAGAGGCTTAGATTTGAAACATGATGTTAATTGAGACTGGTATCTAATATAAATAAAACAAGTTGAGTGTAAAACTGATTGTTTGTTCTGTGTCTCGCGTAGCTGGCTCGCAATCGCAATACGTGTGATCGTTCAGACCTACACCAAATATTTGAACGCGGAAATTCTCACATGACAGGTCTCCCCTGACACACCGTCGAAAGGGGTGTTGTGGTAGGGGGCGATTATTTTTTTTTTTTTTTCAAAATTCGAAACTATTTTAGGAAATATCGGATAAAAACGAATCGGCAAAAGGCTAATTTTTTGCCTATCCGTCCGCCATTTTCGTAATTGTAACCTCCCCACAGTGCATTAAGCGACAATTAGAGCTTATCTAGGTTCCACATCGGCAATGCACATTCGGGCAGTTCAATTAAATGATTCAGGACTCTTG
>JAWZYV010019394.1:0-25448 GCA_038373885.1 Cheiracanthium punctorium
AAAGGATGCTTTTAGTAACGAAACGGACAAAAGATTGTGTTCTTTACAAGTGATTAAAGACACGGAAGGAATTTTAAGGTTAAAGAGCAAAGTTTTCTACAGAGATGACAAAGAAGATTTTCGTTTACCAATCATACTTCCATCCCATCATCCCATTGTAAAATCTCTAATATATATATATATATATATATATATATATATATAAGAGGAAAGTTTGTTTGTTTGTTTGCTATATGCTTTCAGGCCGTTCGACGGATCTGGACCAAATTTGGCACACTGACTAATACTGAACACTGAATGGGACAAGAGAAAGCTAATGCTGTAAAAATGAAATTAATCGGATTAATAGTTTTTCAGTTATTTTATGTTTTGTAAGGTTTTTGGCCATTTTTCTCGCATTTTACGTTATCGCAAGCTTAATTTCTGCCCGAATGCTATATTTTTTATGTCATCGGAAACTACAGAGTTTCTTTTTCAAATACAATTTGTTACAAAATCGTACTTACATTTGCCGATTTTTGGGAATTTTTTAAAGGAAATCCTGTTTTGAAGAAAATGTACTGCTTTTAAAAATATGCTATTTTTAAACTTCGCATTGAAAAATCTAACGGACAAAAATTTTCCATCTTTTTACAGCTGATTGAACATTTATTTCTCCCTCTTTTAAATTTTGAACCGTGCAGAAATGTTTATTAGATTTTTTTTACATGATTTTTTTTTTTCTGAAAACATCACAGGTTAAAATTCCTTTCCGTGATTGAAGAAACAGCAAATTTCCCCCCTTTCGTCCTGTGTGAGGTATGGTGTGTAAGTGGGGATGAAGCGTTTCCAAGACAACTGACGGTGTTCTTTTTTTCATATGGTGTACGTTCTCAAGGTTGTTGTCGCGCCCTTGGAAACCCGTGTTCTCACACAGTATTATTCTATCTATGTGCTTTCACCAGGGAGGGTCGATGCTGACCCCTGACCCTAGTTGACGTCACCCCTGACTCAGCAAGCTCCCGCTTGGACAAGGGGGCGAGAGAAAAAAGAAGGGTCAGGGCAGTTTCGAACGGATGCAGAGAGAGAGAGAGAGAGAGGGAAATGTGAGTCTCTCCTCTCGATGGAAACAAAATGTGATGTGTAATTTACTTTTTTATTTTCTCTGATGGGAAAGCATAGTTGCATCATTTTGTACATAGTTCTCTGTAAATATTAAAAATTAGCTTAATCCAGAAAATTTGATTGTGATCTATTGAGTATGTTTTCTTTTATCGCAAGTGGATCGAAACCAAAGGAATGCCTCAATTAAATATAACCGCTCGGAAACAGACGATCTACCATTCGCAATTCCACGGTCGCGAGAGTTGTGACATAAAGTGGTGCCAGCGGTGTGATAAAAGAAAAGTCTATCTCAGATCCCTTATAACTCCGATTTCTGGATATGTGTGCTTATATAAATATGGCGAGCTAATGTGGATATCCTTACAACTTACTGGATAAATGTGCTGCTGTGATGATGGTACGATAAATCATTAAGTACGGATATAAAGAATCGACGTTTACAGTATGCGTGTGGGTTTGCTACTATGGAGAGGAGCCTGACAACTAAAGTTTGATACTGAAGAAATCAACAGACAAGGTGAGTGACTTTTCCTTGATTGTTTGATTCAGGGATAAGTGACATGATAAATAACATGTTTATAATTTTAAGTAAATGTTGGAGTGCATTTATTAGAAATAAATATTAGCTGAATGTTGATTAAAATTAGAGTAAATATTATAGAGAATGCTGAATACTTTTTACCTATTTTAAGGAAAAGCGTAGTGTTAATTTCACAGCACTGGGTTGTGGGTGAAATGATAAGTAAATATGAAATACGTATTTATAGAATGCTGAATATTTATTTAATGTTATTTTATTTTGTTGCATGAAAAGAATGTTATTTTTATTATTTCAAATGATCAGTGTATTTTTTCCATTGTCCGGGTATTGAGAAGTTATGTTATCTATATAAGGGACGTACTTTCGTGCATTGATTAACATTTTTGTGAGGAAAATTTTCTATTTCAATATTGGTTAAATATGGCTTTCTTAATGAGAGGGAGGAAAGCAGAACTCATTTTGCTAGCATCGGAATTGGGATTGGAAGTCCAACCAGAGCAAACGATGATAGATATAAAAAAGATTATTTTAGGAATGGAAAATTATGACGAGGAAACAGTGAAAGAACTGTTACAGTCAATAATTGATGAAAGGCAAGTGAGGGAAAAAAATGAGATGGAGATTTTAAAACTTCAATCTCAGGAACGGATAGAAATGGAAAAAATAAAGTCACAAAGGTTAGATCAAGAGGGGCGTCAAATTATAGTAACAGGTCAGGAAGGGCAAGGTGGAAAAAGATCGTTTGAAGAAGTAATTAGGATAATTAGACTCTTAACGGTCAAAGTTCCAAACAAAGCCGAAGGCTGGGATTATTTTTTCACTAGTCTGGAAAAAGCGTTCAGTAGTGAACAGGTTGAAGATGAATTAAAGGGGAAAATTTTGCTTTGCTTGTTAGGAGAAAAAGCGGCTCCATTACTGTCATATGTCGAAGGGGAACAGTATGAAAATTATGAGGAGTTAAAAAAGGTAGTTTTAAGGGAGTTCCAACCGTCAGCTAGAACATGTTTGGAAAATTTTAAGAAAGCGATTAGGGAGCCTGGTGAGACATTTGCCCAATTCACCTCTAGATTATCTTCTATGTGGGACTACTATTGTAAGTTGAGGAAGGCACAAGATTTTGAGACGATAAAGCAGCTGGTAGTGGCTGACAGGATATTTGAAACGCTTGACTCAGAAACGGCTGTACACATAGGGGTTAGGCAAGGGGATAATTGGTTTAAACCTAAAGAGTTGGCCCAGGAAATAGATGTGTTCTACACGGCGAAGGGAAAAACGTACCATACTCCTAAAAACGGGCATAAAAGAGAAACTAGTAAGGACTGGGAGAAACATTTAGATTTTAAGAATTCCAATAAGGGAATATATGAGGAAAAAGGTAGAATAGATCTGAACAGGAGGGGTGGAAAGGATTTTTCTTGTTGTCTTGTGGGGGAAAGAACCACTTAGAAAAGGATTGTTGGAGATTAAATAGGAATCCCCCAAACAAAAATATGGGAAGCGCTAAGTCAGCCAGAGCAAAGAGAGTAGAAAAAGATCCTCAGTCAGACAATGAGATCGAAGAAGGAGCAGTTATTGCTAGAGTTAGTAAATTACTAGAGTCAAAACCCGAGGGAAGCACAATAAAAAATCAATTGTGTAAATTAGAAAAAATTGACATTAGTGTTGACGGGGTAGTCACGAATTGTTTAGTGGACTCAGGAACGGAAATAAAAGTAATTAGAAGAGGTACTGTACTGAAAATAGATATCAGGGACAAGCCTTCAATTTATTTAAAGGGCATTTTTGGCCCTGCAATAAAATGTCCGTTAGTAAACATCCCTTTGGCAATAGCTAAGGATGGCAGAACGAATGTGATTCACGAAGAGATATTGTGTGCTGTTGCTCCTGAATTGCTTGAAGATATGTTGATACCTCCGGCTATCATAAAAAGACTACAGGAAAGCGAGTCAGGATTAGATTGTAGGGACCCCCCCGGAGACAAGAGGGAAAGTAACGTGAGTCAAGGTGAAAATTACGTTCCGCTCAGCGAAGCTGTAGAATCAGGGAATGATTGTATAGGGGGGAGAGCAACTCAAGTCAAAACAGGTGATTCTTGCAGTTCAGAGGTCGAAAAAGAGAGTGCAGATAATGAATCGGAGATAGATGGACATCGGGACGAAATCAGTCACAGTGAAAGCTTATCTTTTCTGCATCAGCAAAGAGAGTGTGAAAAGCTTGTTAGGCAATGGGAGTTAGGAAGAAAAAATAAGAGCAATTTTTATGTATCTGACGGATATCTCTTTCACACGGAAAAAATTCTTGGGGAGAATTGTGCTCAATTGGTTTTGCCCGAAAGGCGGAGGGCTGAAGTTTTAAGATTAGCTCATGAATCTCCTTTTGCTGGACACATGGGGGAAAGGAAAACAGCAGAAAGAATACGATACTCTTTTTATTGGGAAGGTTTAAAGAGGGATGTCCATGATTTTGTTAGCAGTTGTCACGAATGTCAGTTGACAAAACCAGTAAAAGTAAAAGATAGAACCCCAATTACTCCCGTTACGAGACCTGAATTGCCATTCCAGGTCGTAAATGTAGATTTAATAGGACCCATTGAGCCGATCAGCTCTAAAGGTCACCGATTTATTCTTTGCCTTGTAGACGTCCATAGTCGTTGGGCAGAGGCGGTTGCAATTACTAATTTATCAGCTAAGACAACCTGTGAAGCGTTGTTAGAAATCTTCTCTAGGACGGGGATCCCGAATGTTATTGCTTCAGATAACGGGACGAATTTCAAGGCGGAATTAACTCAGGAATTTGAAAAGCGGCTAGGAGTTAGTCCCAGGTTTTCCACATCCCAATACCCCCAGAGCAATGGATTAGTGGAACGGTATAACTCTACCCTTAAAAGGATGTTACATCATGTTATAAGGAGCGAAGGGAAAAAGTGGCATTTATTTTTGCCTTATGTGCTGTGGGCGTATCGAGAAATACCAAACAGTACCACTGGGGTGGCACCTTTCCAACTTTTGTATGGAAGACCTCCGCGAGGTCCTTTATCAATTTTAAAGGACACTTGGACAGGAGAACACAAGGGATTGCAACTAAGCACGACTCCTGTTTCTAAATATTTGCAGGAGTTGAAAGCAAAACTCGAATATGCGGCAGAGCAGGCAAATTTGATAGCTGGTGTCCAACAACAAAGGACAGCCCGATATTATAATTTACGATTGAGCGATAGGAAATTTAAAATAGGGGACAGAGTAATTGTATTAATTCCCGACTCATCGAATAAACTCTACGCAAGATGGCAAGGTCCGGCGATTATTGAAGAGCAAAAGGGTCTTCATTCTTTTATAGTTAAAATGGAAGACGGGTCTAGAAAACATGTCCATCAAAACAAAATTAGACAATATGTTGTAAGATCTAATGCAATTAATATGATTTTTGAAGGTGAGGAAGAATTTGGGGAGGTAGAAAACGTACCTTATAAACAGAAAATTCCAGAAAATTTTGGTAGCACTTTGGATAATTTAAAATTGCCAGAACTGAAAGGGGAGTAGTCAAACATTTTAAGAAAAATTATTCTTAAGTATAAAAATTTATTTACCAGAGAAGTACAGCCAGCTAAGGTTGGGGTGCATAAAATAGAATTAATAGAAGGAGTGAGTAGGAAGAAGCCTCACTGTTATCCAATACCAATGGCATATCGTAAAGAGGTAAAGGAATTACTGTGTTTGGGTTTAATTGAACCTTCAGACGCAGAAATTGCTTATCCAGTTGTCTGTGTCGCAAAGAAAGATGCAACGACTCGGTTATGTGTGGATTTCAGAGGGTTAAATGCTGTAACTAAGGTCCCCAGCTTTCCCATGAAAGATCGGGAAGAGTTAATTTATGTTGCAGGGTCAGCTAAATGGTTAACAAGCATAGATCTTTTAAGAGGGTACTGGCAGATCCCCATGGAAGAAAAGAGCAAACCATTAACAAGTTTTACCACACATTCAGGACAGTGGCAATTTAAAACTATGCCTTACGGTTTATCAGGCGCGGCCGGCACATTTCAAAGGGAAATGAATTTAGCTTTACAAGAGCACAGCGAGTACGCGCAGGCCTACATCGATGATGTTATCATATTTTCAGAAACTTTCGCTGACCATATGAAACACATTGAAAACGTTTTCAGTCATCTGGAAAAATTAGGATTTTCCGTTCGGTTAGAAAAATGTACTTTTGCGGCGACAGAGATAAAATATTTAGGAGATCAATTGGAGGGGGGAAACACGCCCCAGATGAAGAAAAAGTTGCTGTTATTAAAAATTTAAAACAACCAACTACCAAAAAGGAAGTTAGGTCAGTGTTAGGTCTTATGGGTTTTTAATCGAGCATATATCCCTAATTTTGCTCAGATTTCGGTACCTTTAACCAATTTGACCAAGAAAAATTCACCGAGTACCAATATTCCATGGAAAGGAGAGCATGAAGAAGCTTTTCAAAAGCTAAAAATATTATTGTGTGGGGTTACTGCTTTGGCGACACCTAATTTTTCAGAACCATTTCAGGTGCATGCCGATAGTTCCAATTTAGCTGTTGGGTGTTGTCTGACACAAAAGGACGAGAATGGAGAGTATAAACCCATAGCTTTTGCCAGCCAAAAGTTAACTGAAACTCAGCAAAATTGGGCGAGTATTGAAAAGGAAGCTTGGGCAGTACTTTTTGCACTCAATAAATTTGATAAGTGGATTCACAGGGGGACGGTGGAGATCATCACTGATCATAATCCGCTAACATATTTAAATGAAGTGACCCCCAGAAGCTTAAAGCTCACACGCTGGGCATTGGCGCTTCAAAGATGGAAATATGTAATCACCCACAGGCCAGGTAAAAATCATAAAGCGGCTGATGCCATTTCAAGACTAAAGCAGGATGAGTAAAATTAATTTTTGTTTGATTTGTAATTTATCAGGTAATATTTTTTTTTGTTTGTTTAGGTGTGTTTTAGTTTATTATTTTTGTATGTGTTTTTTTGAGTTACTATAATGTTTTTTAGTCAAAGTGAAAGTTAAAAAAAAAAAAAAAAAATCCCTGTATCTTACTTTGTAAGGATAGGTCATTCATAGATCACCTGTGAGACTGTTTCGTATATATTATATAGTTGGAGGAAATCAGCCTTTAAGGGCAAATTTCGCTCTTAGGTGGGGGCGTAATGTCGCGCCCTTGGAAACCCGTGTTCTCACACAGTATTATTCTATCTATGTGCTTTCACCAGGGAGGGTCGATGCTGACCCCTGACCCTAGTTGACGTCACCCCCGACTCAGCAAGCTCCCGCTTGGACAAGGGGGCGAGAGAAAAAAGAAGGGTCAGGGCAGTTTCGAACGGATGCAGAGAGAGAGAGAGAGAGAGGGAAATGTGAGTCTCTCCTCTCGATGGAAACAAAATGTGATGTGTAATTTACTTTTTTATTTCCTCTGATGGGAAAGCATAGTTGAATCATTTTGTACATAGTTCTCTGTAAATATTAAAAATTAGCTTAATCCAGAAAATTTGATTGTGATCTATTGAGTATGTTTTCTTTTATCGCAAGTGGATCGGAACCAAAGGAATGCCTCAATTAAATATAACCGCTCGGAAACAGACGATCTACCATTCGCAATTCCACGGTCGCGAGAGTTGTGACAGTTGTTCTTGCACTTAAAAGGAGAATCCGTCAGAAATAAACAAACATGAGAGATTTATTTGAAATCGTTGTATTAGGAAGTATGACTCCTCAAGAATTTGAAGATAGTATTTTACACGGATTATCAATTCCTTGAGAAGATAGTTACTAAATAATTAGAGCCTCATAAAATATTTATAAATAAATTAAACCACTGCGAACATTACATCTAAACAAACCTAGATTTTTAATAAAATAATTATAAAAACCTGGATTTTTATTCATCTATCATTATTTAAGTTTTTATCGACTGTATATATGCCCAATGATTTGCCTCCAGTGATTCTTACTGGATTTGAAATAAAAAATAATTAGTTTATGAGGTGCGAAGTATTAGTGATAAATGACTATTGGAACACAACAAGCAGAAGGAGAGAAACCTAGCTACGTCCAATTCTCGGGAACCTCTGTACGCTGGCAAGTCCACTGTTCATTTCCTTTTTTTTTTTTTTTCATTGTTGCAGGAAGTCCCGTGTACCTTTTTTTTTTAATCATTGCCGCGGGAGGATTCACATTCCTTCCCTTTACAATCTCATACCGACGACTGTATTCTATTTGTTTTTAGTAGTTGCTTAAGTATTAGCGATAAAAGACTGTTAGAACACAGGTAGAAGGGGAGATGCCTAGCCACGTCCAATTCACGGTAACCTCTGTAAGCTATCAGGTGCCGTGTTCTTTTTTCTTGTTGCAGCGGGAAGTCCCATGTCCTTTTTTTATCATTGTAGCGGTAGGATTCACATTCAAGCCTAGCCACATCTAATTCTCAGTAACCTCTCTACGCTATCAGGTGCCTACTTCATTTTTTTTTTTTTTTTTCGTTGCAGCAGGAAGTCTCATGTCCTTTGTTTTATCATTGAAGCGTGAGGATTCACATTCCTTCCCTTTACAATCTATATATAAGGTTCCCTTCCATTGCACGGGCAATGCCGGGCCATGCTGCTAGTTATTTATAAACACGAACATTTGGGACATTCAAGAGTTCAAATGCTTATGAACAAGCTCAGACAGAATTACTGGATTTTGAAAAGCAGAAAAACAATTAAAGAAGTTATCAGGTCTTGTATCATTTGCAACAGGGTTAAGGTGAAACCTGTATCAGTATTAGAAGGGTCCTTACCCAAAGACCGTGTAAGGAACGCGGCTGTTTTTGAAATTATAGGGTTAGATTTGGCAGGACCGCTCATTCTTAAGGAAGGAAAAAAGGCATGGATATTAATATTGACCTGCGCAGTATACCGTGCTATTCACTTTGAGCTGTTGACGTCAATCTCGACTGAAAATTTTCTACTTGGGTTGAGGAGATTTATTGCACGACGTGGCCGACCATCCGTCATTTACTCGGATAATGGCACTAATTTTAAAGGTGCTTATAGGTTGTTGCAGGATGTTGATTTTGAAAAATTGAAGAACTTAGACGATTTAAATCCAATTTCCTGGAAATTCATACTCCCTAATGCTCCTTGGTGGGGAGGATTTTGGGAAAGACTAGTAGGACTTACGAAAGCAATTTTAAGAAAAACTCTTCGAAGAAGTTCACTCAACGAGGAAGAAATGTACACCGTTCTTTGCGACTATGAAAGTTTGATTAACTCCAGGCCGTTGACTTACATTTCTGATGATCTAGAGGACTTGGAATCGTTAACACCAGCAATGTTCCTACAAGAAATTAGAGAAGTTGGCGTGCCAGAGCTCGATCAAATAGATGAAAACAAGTTGAAGAAGAGATTAGCCTACCAAGTGAAATTGCAAAAGGATCTAAGACAATGTTTTAGAATAGAATACTTAGGTCAGTTGAGACAGCTGAATAATATTAAAACGGAAACTACATTAAATGAAGGAGATATAATTTTGGTGGGAGAAGACCATGCCAAACGACTAAATTGGAATTTGGGTAGAATTCTGAAACTGTACCCTGGAAAAGACAACAAAATTAGAGTAGCTCTGGTTAAAACAAAATCTGGTTCCTTTCTACGTCCAGTGAAAAACTTTCACCCTCTAGAGGTGAAAGAAAACCACAAATCCCCTTTGAACCCTACTAACTTTTCTTTTCTTTCAGATGCTAATGAAGGAGCTTTTTTTTCCCGAGAATTTAGATCCTGATCCTGGTCCAGATAGACGGCTAGAGAATGCTACAACTTTGATTGAGCCCTGCTCCAGTCGCACGGATAGTGGAGCCATACCTGAGCCTAATCCCAGTTGAACTTAGTGGACAACTGAAGATGGATCTCTTCAGCCGACGATCCTGCTATGGTAGACTGCTAAAAGCACCCAAGACTTTTGATGTTTGAGTTTTTTCATCTTTTTCAAAAACTCAACGTGGGGAATGTCGAAAACAGTGACGTCATATGACTAACCGAACGAACTTTTCCTTTTTCTATTGCCCATGGTTTTAGAACTTTTGTTTTGTGTTTCTTCTTCGAGCATGGCAACGAAAGAAAAACAGAGTTCTTTTCTTTTTTTTTTTGGATTCAAGATTGTACGTAGATGTATATTTTGTTTTATAGAGTGTGAAAATATAATATTATAGCAGTAATGGATCTCGTAATTTGTGTGATGTGTGTTTTAGAATTATGAATATTTAGAATAGACAAGCTTAGCCCAAAACACCTTTGGATTTGGAAAGGTAAGAGGAATTTATTTTCTCTTAAAGAATTTGGAATGCATATTTTTGATAGAATAGTTTTTCACAAATACTGATAATCTTATTTTTCTGGAATTTAGCAACATATTTCAAAATATTTCAAATTGTTTATAAATTTCCTTAAAAAATCCAATAAATACTACTCAAACATGAATTTACTGCTTTCGGCATCATTTACATTGTACATCTAGAAACATTCCTAGACTAAACATACAGGGACAGGAATATGAAAGGCCTTCCTTTCCTGCTTAGTTAAAGATCACAAAAGATTGTAACACATCAGTTACAATACCACATGGTGTTTTGGTACAGCTCATAAACTACGTCAAAAGAAGGGGGAAAATGAATATCAGCAGTTTTATGATTTTCATTTGCACATTTTAACTGTGCAATCTGTGGTGTTACGATTAATTTAATGTCAGAATATTAAATGCATTTCCTGATTTGGAAAATACAAAGTACATTGAAAATACAAGATACAAATGTATTTTGAAAATGTATTTCAAATATATGTATTTGCAATACTGCCCAACTCTGCTTATAACTAAATCTCGGCACAGAAATGCAAATTCATTTGCCCGAAGCTTCAGAAAAGTGTGATGAATTTAAATGCTTATTTATACAAAAATGTCTAAAACCCACAAATTGTCCTGTTAATTAAGCAGTATAGTGTAAAACTAGTAGGGATAGACGCAAGATGAAAAACGAGGCTGTCTCGTTTTAAAAAACAGCAGAAAAGCTTTGCCTTGTCTAACAAAATCCCGAAATCATAAAGGAAAATGTACCTCTGTCCCATCTCATTTCATAATTTTTTTAATAACACTAGTCAACAAATTTAAACTTTTTTTCTGCCTCTGGTTTGTAAATGGGTGGATTTATTTAACTTCGGGGTGCTGAATTCACTGGTAAAATCAATTTATGTCTATCATGTCACATTTCCAAGAGGCACAGGAAAATCAGAAGCAATACCAGCAAAATTTGATAGAATTGAAACTAACAAGAAATTCATATTAAGAATTTCATAATTCAATATTATTTTATATGTATACGTAGGTATTTACATGTACACACATGCCAACACAGATATCTTTTTTCCTGTCCAAAATGCCCTTCCTACTTGGTTTGAATGAAGACCAAGCTGCTAACTCGATATTTCTCAGTCTGATATCAAATGATGGATCGCTGAACAATTTTTCTATTTGTGGTCCACTAAATATACTTTCTTTTAACTTTGCTTCACACAGTTTGATAAACTTTTCTTTCAAATGATTGAAGACCTGACCTCATTTATTCAGAGCTTTAACAAAGTTCTTCATAAAACCCAACTTGACATGAATCAGTGACAAAATGATTTTATTGGGCTCAACCAGTGTAGCATTTTTCACATTTTCCTTTACAGTTACATGTGATTTCCTTATAAGCCACTTTACTGTATAGTGGCCAAAGTTTCATAGGTTTCTTTCACGTCTACTGCATGAGCCAAAGGTCAGATGGAAAAGTATTGCCATTATGCAGTAGTACTGCTTTCAATCTGGTTTTCCTAGAATCAATAAAGAGTGATTATTCCTGATGGTTATGTTGTACATCTAGCTGCATCAGCAGAACATTGACATCTCTATTTACATACATTGAATTCTGCATGTCAAAATATGGAGCGAATGAAGTACCTTTTGATATCAAACAGAAGATTTTTTGTACCTGGAGCTAGAAGGTTTCGTTGTTACAGTCTCGACCCCCAAAGTTCAGATTGCTGTTTTGAAAGTTTTAGATCGCGAACCAAATTGTTCAACTCTTTTTGATTTAAGAGTTGAGGCAAAAAATCTTGAGGGGAATATTTTTCTACAGGTTCTTGATTAGTGTCTTCGGATTCACTTGACATTGTTTCTGATTGTATGTCTTGCAGATTACAGGCAGGAACAGGCAACCTTTCATTATGTCACCGGCAAATGAACTGAAGATACATTTTATACTTTATTTTATGTCTAGTTTTGATAGAGAATGCCCTGCAATATTCGTGAGAGAGAAGTTAATGATCCTTAGGCTGATTTCACACCATAGGAACTGAGAATTGCATAGCTCGGCATTTTCCTTTCAGTCACTTGGTTAAAGTTGTAGTACATGCTATGCACGAATATGAGGCGCAAAAGTTTTATCTTGATCACCAAGAGGACTATAAAAATATAATTTATAGGCTTTCTTAATCAAATCAGTAATTGTTTATTTTGGCTTTTGGGGTGAATTTCTCACAGACTATTCACCAGGTCATAATGTTAATTTCGCTCTACTGGATTATCTGCCCATCTAATGAATAATACTTGCCTGTGTAACATCTGACATCAAGTGACAATTTGTTGATCTTATAGTGCTCTTGCACCAAACTTTAGAAAAAAATTAAAAATTAAAATAAAAGAACGGAAAGTAGTGAAATTAAGAAAAAAATAAATAAAAATCTTTAAAAACTCAAAATCTTACGTGCTAGAGCATTTTGAAAGGTAGATTTGGATTCTACACACCAAAATACATACTAATTGATGTATCACATCCCAGAGGCAAAATGGCTGTTGAGTAGTGTGATTTGTGATATGATTTTTTGAATAAAACAATGATAGTTTCATAATAGCTCAATTTCTTAACTGCAAATCAGTCTCACATCCAACCCAAAAAAGTAGATGGATAAAATAATTAAAGTTAAGAGCACTGAATAAAAGTGCAATACTTTGTTATTTATTTAGACATGTCATGCCTCCCCCCATGGCACAGTGGTTATGTCACTGAGAATGGTAGGCAGCCAAAGTGTGAAGGACCAGAGTTTGGGTTCCATTGTGCAGATGGCTGATCTAATGGTCTGTAGTTTTGGTAGGTTTTCTCCAGATGTAATGTGAATATGCATTAGAATCCCTTAGAGAGACCTCCTACCAAGGCATCTTTGGCAAATTGCCCTAGTTTAATGTTGCCATAATAACATAAAACATGGACAAAATACTGCCATAATCAAAAAAATTACATTTCTGGTTTCCCATGGTGTGCAAATTTTTGGCTGTTCAAGTAAAACACAATATTAAAGAGGACATTTTTTTCCCCCATCGAAATTGCAGAAACAGTGTGGATTACATTGTCAATTTTGTCCCATCATACTGTTACGAATTTTCGGGGCAACCCGCTGTTCTGGGGCTTAAAACAGTTCAAAATTCGTATTCTACGCTTCACCTAGTTAAATTTTGCTATTTGTAGCGTCAAAATCGGTCAACTACAACCAGATATACAGAGGTTTCGGTTTCCCATTCAATTGTATGCAGTTTCTAGAAATCTCGAGAAATATTGGTCTTAGGCCTTAAACTTCACCTTTGGGGACTTATTTTTGGCACCACATTTGTGATATTTTGCAAAAAGTCCCAAGCTTGGCGACATTTTGGTCATTTGGCGCAATTTTCCCAATGGAGGCTGTAAAGTTGGTTTTGCTACATTAAAATCCCATATTAGCCCAATATTTCCCTTCTATGACGCAATAAAAATTCCCGCCTTATGTGGAATCTTCGGGAAATAGATTTTTCTGGAAGCTTCTTGTAGCTTCTTTGTCGACTATAAATACAAGCTATCAGGGACCCCAGTTCAGAATGTGAGTTACCTCCCATCAAGTGTGGAGTTACATCTCCCGTCGAGAGCTGATCGAGGTGCCGATGTGTAAGGCACTTTAAACTGTGATAGAAGCGGTGTTTTCATGCTTGTTTATGAACCTTTGAATTTATGTGTTGTGAGTAAATTCTTGATTGCTGAGTCTTGAGGGACTGTTAATGTTATCCCTCGAGTATTTCCACTGAATTTTTACCTATGGATGTGTTTTATTTTGTGTGAGAATTACAGCATTTGTGAGAGCATCAGATCTAAGTGGACTGTCAAAAGCACATTACTGTTGGATTGTGCTTGTGATTCTTATACAGCTAATTGTTTGACGAAGTTCTAGAAAAAATAAAGTTTGTGTTCCTTCCTGACAAGTGACTTTTTACTGGAACTTTCTACACCAACTAGACTTTAGAACGATGAACCCAGGAAACAAGCAGAGGTTTCTGCAACATTTGGTGTCAGAATCGGGGTTCTAAAGAAGGACTTTAATTTTCCAGCGTATGATTTTGAAAAGAGGAAAAATGGAAGAACAACTTCAAAAGCTCAAGGATATGATGAAGAAAATCGAAGCCGGCCAAGCCACGAGGAAAGAGGATGTGGGGCAGAAGGTAGAAGACGGATTGGGATCTTTATCAGCATTTTTCACTCTCTGAACTCAGAAGAGATATTAAAAAAGAAAAAGAGGCAAGAAATATTTAAATGAAGGAAAATTTATAATTTTGGAGAATTTTCCTGACCCATTTTGCATTTTCTGGACTTTCCTGACCTATTTCCCATTTTCCTGGCATCTTCCAGACTTTCCTGACAGGTAGACACCCTGAATAATGAAATTTTTCAAACATTTACCTCTTCATTTTCATGGATTTCTTTCAATTGTAACCAAAAGAGCAAATAATTAAAAAAATCACCATTAAACTTCCATAGCACAAATTTTGGCAGTTTCATATTGTTTCTGATTTTATGCCTTTTTGCTCTGAATCAGAACAGGTCACCTTTTCCTTTCTAAGTCATCAGTTATGTCATTTACATACCTGCCAACCTAAGAAAATTAACATCAATAAAATTATGTCCTCATTTCAGTAAATTTTTACCTCCCATTAGTAAAACTATGTTCATTTATTTTTTTGGTACTAATATCTCATGCTCTTGTTAAACTAACAAGGAGAGGGCGCGACCAAGACATACAATCACTGATGCAAATTTTAGGACGCAACTCTCAGGCATTCTCAAGAAATCATGCTCCGAACATTCGAAAATCAGCGTATGCAACTTAAATACTTTTTTGATGAAATCAGCAGGAACCGACCGTGGCGTAGAGCGTATAATCGCTGGTCTGGAGAACCGTAGATAGCAAGTTCGATTCCAGCTGCCACTGGATTTGTTTTGAATGTTTCTTTTGTTCATTTTAATATCCAATTTAATTAAATAATAAAATAAAATTAATTTTATGGTCACAGCTTGCATTATTGAAATTATTAATATAATAAGTACTTTTTCCCCTGTGTAGTATTTACAAATAGCATAGCAATTTAATAAGCAAAAAATGATAAAAATAAACAATTTAATCCTAGAGAATATTTCATCAAGGAACAGATGCTTGGAGCATGCAAACATATCTAATTTTGTGAATGGTTGTATTACGAATTATGTTCCTTCAAAGAGAGATAGTATAAAATAGGTGTTGCGCAGCTGTCGATCTAATGGTTTGGAGTAAAGTGCGGTTTTCTCCGAATGTAATGCGTTAGAGCCCCTCGTGAATTAAATTGGATGTACTTATTTGTAAATCATAAACATTTTATTTTAAATATAATTATTTGTCCACAAGATAATCGTAAAATCTTTAACGGTTAACATCCCAACTTTTGTTATTGATTAAATTTCAAATAAATTATAAATATTATGTATCTGTTTCTCATTTATTTATTTATTTCTGCCATGTAATATTTTATACGACTTCTCTTTGAAGGAATATAATTTGTAATACAAAATTAGATATGTTTGCATGTTCCAAGCACCTGTTCCTTGATGAAGCATTCTCTAGGATAAAATTGTTCATTTTTATAATTTTTTACTTATTAAATTGCTATACTATTTGTAAATACCACACAGGGGGAAAAATACCTATTATATTAATAATTTACATAAAATCGATTTAACTACACAAGCTGTGACGATAAAATTCATTTTATTTTATTATTTAATTTAATTGGATATTAAAATGAACAAAAGAAACATATCCAGCGGCAGCTGGAATCAAACACACGACCTATGGCTCTTTAGACCAGCGATTATACGCTCTACGCCACGGTCGGTCATTTTGTTTTTCATAAAAAAAGTATTTAAGCTGTATACGCTGAATTTCGAATGTTCGGAGCGCGATTTCCTGAGAATGCCTGAGAGTTGCGTCCTAAAATTTGCATCAATGATTGTATGTCTTGTGAGCTATATTTGTACCAAATTTCATTCGAATCGGTGAGTCCAAGGTCACACCCTCTCCTTGTACGTTTATTTCTGGTCAAAATATTTTTTATTTTTATTAAATCATTTTCATTCATAACTGAGCCTGCTCTACTTAGTGTTTTTTTTTTTTTTTTTTTTTTTTTTTAACCTGGTTTAATTAGGATTGGGGGGGGGGGGGGGAGAAGGTTAAAAATTTAAATTTAAAATAGGAATCAGTTTTTATCCTTACAGCATTAAGGCTTTAAATGAAAGACTACTAAAGGAAAATATTTACTCACAAGAGAGATGAAAAAAGATCAAATTGAAGATCTGAACCTGCCCCATTCAATGAAGTGTTTTGTCTTTATTGGTTTCCTTAAGAGAAAAGACGGGAGAGGGGTTTAAAAAAATAGTTTTAAATTCAAAATATGAATCAATTTTTACTCTTATGTCATTGGAGATTTAAATAAAGGAGTGCTGAAGCAAAAATATAAATTCTTAGACGGATGGAAAAAGATTGAATTCTTAGAAATTGAGAACTTCGAAAATAGCCGAGCAATCCGTAAAATTACTTGTCATATCCGTACATCAGTAAATTAATGCCAAAATACGTATATTTTACGGATAATCCATAAAAGTTGGCAGGTATGCATTTATCTCTTTTTGTTCTGCCACATACGTTTTCATAACCTATTCTTTTCAATACCTATTCTTTAGCATTCTCATAAATCACTAAATTATATAGATAAGGCTTTCTGATTGCACAAAGCCCTAGCCACTCTTAATCAAGTCAGTTCTTTCCAAAGAATGGCACTAAGAATATGTAACTTCCCAGCCATCCACGATACATCGAATTAACGTCGCCGTCGACGTAAAAAATCCTTGGATATGTCCACCTGTTTGCCCGTCGAGCGCTGAACTTCTCGACGGCGTATTACCCGCGAGAGGTGACCGTGAGAGATAATCTCGCTTAACTATGACGTAAGAATGGAAAAGGGTGACCGCCAGGAAGAGAAAATCCCCGATATTGGTCGAACACTCGTCGCTATAACGGCAAAGGGAGACAGATTCTCGGAATCCGTTTATAAAATTCAGCTCATGGTTGATTTTACGTTATACCTTGTCGAATCGCTCCAACAGGGCAGAGAAAACCGGCTTATATTCGTCTAATAGAAGTCGTTCTTTAAAGACTTCGCAGAATTTGTAGAATTCTGCCCATTTATAAACGTAGTAATTATGCCGCAATTCCAGACATTCAGAGAATAGACAAATACCATTTACATACGTCGTGAAGGAATGGAAATTCAAACTGTTCTGATCTTGTGAACTTTTGCCGTTTAAAAAGGAAACATTTTATATTTCTATATACCGTAATTTCCGGAAGAAATGCCACATCAGCATAAACGCCGCACTCTAAGTAAACACGCCAAGAAAAATTAAAACTGTACAGAAACGCCGCACTAAATTAAAGTGCATGCCCATGACCTTGAACCTCACTGTTGGAAAATTTTGCTCTGTGTCATGATGTATGGCATTTCATTTAAGAGAAAAAAAATGAAATAAAATCGTACTATAAAAATAAATTATTAAGTAAGAAATATGAAAGTGTACTTACGTTCATGAATTTTGATAATTATCCGTTAAAGAAGTCCATATATACGTAACACTGATACTATGTTACTGCGAAAAAGGATCCAACGAAGAAAAAACAAAATGAATGAAAGATGAAAATTTCAAATTTTACTTTTGCTAAGAGAAATCAAAATTTACATTATGTGAAGCCGTCAAAGTCTGAATCTTCCGTATCAGAATTAAATAAATTTAGCATATCCTGATCTAAATCAAGATCCAAGTCTGCGACATCGTCAAAATCATTATCTGGGGGTATCATAGATTTATTATCTTGAATTATTCAAGGTAATAAATCTGAGTATTTTTTATTTTTCGCATGCGTGCGCACGTGGCGAGGGAGCTGCTTACGCTTTGCGTCGTCAGAGGGTGCGAGAGCGCTAATTATTATAACGGGGTGCAGTATTTTCCTTTGAGAGGCTGACATGATTTCGCCGCTCTACCGCTTGCCGATGATCGTTCTATAAACTCTTAGTCCGTGGAAATAAAGAATGTAGTTGACGACTTGGCTATTGTATCCATTTGCAAGATACGTGGAGGCGTGACAGTTTTCCGAAAGAATCACTGTGGATTTACAAAATAAGGGGAAGGGGAGAGGATGGGTTCTGAAAAATTCATTTAAGGACAGAGTTCCTCGAAATCTGACGATCTTCTATATACAGAACCAAAGTGATAAGCTAATATTTGTTCATGTGAATGGATATTTTTTTTTTGGCACGTAAGCGCCGCACCTGTTAAAATATTACTTTTTAAACACGTAAACACCGCGGCATTTCTTCCGGAAATTACGGTAATACATTTTAATATTAGTTTGTTAGCTAATAAAATGTAATTTTTAATTAAAGGTGCAGAAATTACAAGTTTTAAATTAACTTCTAGTTGTTTAGATGAAGTTGTAAAATATACATTCATAAAAATTTGAACACAGAGAAAATACATTAAAGAAAAATATAATCTTGATTTTTTGAATTTAATTGATCAGTAACTTGCATAAATAGCTTATGTCTCTATTTTACATTTTAAAGGGTTTACTTTTTTCCCCCAGTACATTTTATGAATTGTTTTTACTGTAGGTATATTTAATAAAAGGGGGGGATACGCTGTTTAATTCAATGTTACAAACAATCTAAATATCTTCATATATTGGTGAAAGATGGTGAAAAAGTAACTTAAAAATTAAATAAAATATTAGTAAATTTAGTTAAGTAAGGAATACAGTTTAAAATGCAATTTTACTAACAGTAAATATAATTTACTTATTTTATATAAAAAAAGGTTACTTTTTAACCAATATATGAAAATATTTAGATAGTTTATAAGAGTAGATTAAATAATTTTTTGCACCCTTTTATTAAAAATACCTAATACAGCCAAAACGATTAATAAAATGTACCGGGGGAAAAAATAGAAACCCTTTAAAATGTAAATTACTGACATAAGTTGTTCGTGCGAGTTACTTATCTGTTAAATTAAAAGTCAAGATTATATTTTAACTTTAATATATTTTTGTATATGTTCAAACTTTTATGAATATAAATTTTATAACTTTATCTAAACGATTAGAAGTTAATTTAAAACTTGTTATTTCTAATCATTTAATTCAAAATTGCTTTTTATTAGCTAACAACTAGTAGTATAATATATTATATTTAGAAATATAAAGTGTTTCCTTTTAAACGGCATGTGCACCCGACAAGAAGTTTGAATTTCCATGCTTTCACGACGTATGTAAATGGTGTGTGACTGACATATTCTCTAAATGTCTGGAATTCCAGCATAATTACTACGTTTATAAACTGTCAGGATTCGACGAAATCGTCAGGGAACCACTTCTATTAGACGAATAAGCCTGCTTTTTTATCTCCATAGTTTACTATAGTTTTCCTGTAATAAAATATGAAGAAGTTTTCTATCTACAAATCCCCCCCCCCTCTCACCCTCCCACGAGAAAAATTTTGGCTACTTCATTACACAAACAGTTTTTTATTTATCTCTCTTAATTCTTTGATTTGTTCAATTTTACTACTCCAAATAGGTTTAAATTACATACTAAATGCACACATATTAGTATACAATTTAAAAAGAAAAAAAAAAACTTTGCATAAAGTGCTTTAATCTGTTTCATTGTAAGTTATGCCATAATGCAATAATAAGTTGACTTTTGTTATAGTAAGTTTACATTAAGTAAATTTGTGCTTATAATGAGAAAAAATATTTCATATGCTTAAAGTAAACAGTTGATTTTATGTCAATTGTACCTTTATATTTCACTCTATAATACAAATAAGAAGACTTATAATTAGCAATTAAAAAGAAAATGAATAAAAGAAACAAAGCACATAATTATTAGTTAAATAATTATTTAACTCACCTCTAAAATTTTGATGGCTGGAATTAAAATTTGTAGTTACCCCGATAAACTTTAATAACATCACCGGCCAACACAATTTAAAGAGAGCCAGACAAACTTATTAATATGCCAAGCTAACGATAAATCGTGTTAGCATTGAACTTGAAAAATATTCCAAGAGATACTTGAAAAATATCTACTTTTATAGTTAAAACTATGGAAATTTTACTGTTCTGTGTAGCGTAGCTGAGCTCAGCCATTGCCTACACGCTGGAGCAAGTTCTGCCCTTGCATAAAAAACTGCGAAGTACGAGCCACGCGAACCATGAACGAATACACACACAAAAAAGAAAAAAAAAAGCATCTGTTTTCTGAGAAAACGGTTGGGGCGGACATATCAAAGGTCGTGAGAAAGGACCCCGTAAATTCCGTCTCCCCTGCACTGTTTATTCGACGTTCAACTGACTATTAACTAAACTGAAAAAATTTCTCGATGCTCCATCACGTGTTTCTTCTTGGCTGGCTGGGGGAGGGGTGTCTCTCAGACCGCCGAAGCCATGAGCGGAAAATCGGCGATGTATTGACGGATAATAGACCTCCTGAGGGCAACCAACATTAACAGTCGAAGATAGCCGCCTCCCTGACCAAAATCGAACGGCTCTTTATAACGTCGACAACACAATGTATGTTTGATCTCTTTTAAACGCTATTTTTTGCTGTAATTTTTCATCGACCTATTTTCGACATCGGGAATACGTAATTTAAACGTGTGTGCGCTTGCTGGGTTTACAGGGATTGATCTAGACGAAATTTGGGTCCATTTTGAAGGACCATTGTTGTATTGTTTTTGGGGGATAATGTTTTTTACAAATCAAAAGCAGTATTTTTTAATTGTTTTAACCACTAATTATTTATTTTCTTAATACTTGTAATTAACTGGGAAGTTTAATTTAAATACCTTTTGTCAGGAGATATAATGGTCTGGATGACTCTTCTTCTATAACTCAATAGCTAATCTTTTAAATTACTACTAATCATCTTTTTTTTTGTTGGGATCTTTTTTTTAAATAATTACCTTTTCCTTAAATTAATCCTGCCTTTGTTTGCCCGGTCTCCGGAGGTGTAATTTTAATTATCAGGTAAATTCTGTCGATTTTCTGCTGACTATTAAGTTTCCCTCTCTCTTCAATAGCCTAACTCATTTCTTGCAATATCTTTTGTTCATGTCCGGTTTTTAATTAGTTTTACTCTCTTCTAATTTTAATTTTTATTCCAAATTTTACCCAGGGTTGTCTCGGACGATTAGCTATCTCCCGCTAAAATTTTAGAAAATTTAATAACGTTTTTAAGGCCCTTATGATCAATTAAGCTTTTTCCCCATTTCAAGATGGCCGTTCTTGCCTGCGTTTCTTCTCGGCCAAGTTGGTTCCTTTCCCGCGTGCAGTTGTTGCTGGCCGCCATTTTCTTATTTTCCCGCTTCCTTCCCCCGTCGATCGAATGTTCTCGAAGTTTCCCGGCTGAGATGGCGCGCTCTGATTGGTCCCCGCGGCCGGCGTCTCTTCCATGCTCCCCAAGCGCGGGGCGAAAAAGATTCATTCTGAGAGCTGGTGAGGGGCAGATAGGCCGTGTGCTTGGACGGTTTTTTTTTTTTTTTTTTTATCGGCGTTTTAGGGGTCTAGCTCGGCTCATCCATTGGTCTAGCAACAAGCTAAGAATGTGAAGAATAAGTCGGTAGGCCAGAGGGCCTGATGAAATATTCGAATCACCAGATCAGCAGATTTTATTTTAACAAATGACAAAAATTCCGTTAATCGTTGGTTGCGGAGAGCGAGCGGACCCCCCCAGATGCAGAATGACGCGCAGCTAGCGCCTTCACCATTTTTTTTGGATCAGCGAGTGTTCCCTGCCCGGCCAGCCATGATCGTGTCAACTCAGCCACATCGGGAGATGACTGAATGCCCTGCCGTATGAGGTCCTCTTGAAAATCTTCTAGCACCAGCAGCTGAATCCCGGTAAGATCGTTGCCTTTTATTTCCATCTGCAAGGATCCGGCCCACCCAGGAAGTCGTTTCACTATTCACCTAGCCACCATGTTCGCTACCGAATGAAGATCCCTAGAATTTTATTAAATTTTCATCTTTGAAAGAAAGGGGGGGAATTGAAGTCAACTGTAAAAATGCTAAATTACTTTTTTTAACTTTGTGTGCCATTCTAATGTATTACTTCCAGTAACGATGTCTAAATCTTTTTTTTTTTGTTAAAATCATAATTGTGGATGCCATGTTGATTTCTGGTTTGGCCTAAGCTAATCTCTGTAATTGTTTGAGTTGTTCTGCACATCAATGTATTTTGCTGCACCCTTTGGTGAAAAAAATTGCAAAGTTCCCTTTTTTGTTTTGTAATTTCTTTATTTTGGCAATTGTTTAAACTAACCTGTTGGATATAAGAGGTGGGGTTTCAAGTAACAGATAGGGATTTAATGCGGGATTTTCATCACATGCCTTGTGAGGCTAGGAAAAGGTGGGGACTTGTTTGCCCAAATTTTTTTTTTCTTTTTTTTGATAGGATAAATATTTTTTTTATATTTTTTTCTTTTTGCTGCAGCAGAGCCTTTTAACTTAAGTACTTGGACCCAATCGAGCTACTTTTGTCATGACAATTTTATTTAAGCATTTCCTTTTTCTTTTTTTTGTTTAATTCACAAGGGCTAATAATGGGAAATTAAAGCACTCTTATATTTTTTTTGTTTATTTGAGCATAACTATCGCATGCTGTGATACCCCTGTACTGTGTTTTACTTTTATTTCAAAACTCTGATGTCGAGAGGCCACTAGCTGTTTACCCCTGTTATTTGTTAAATAAAATTTTGTGATTTGGTGATCTAATACGATGTCTCTGTGTTTATTTTACCACTTTTCTAACACACACTTCAGGCAAGGCTGAGATCATTGGGTTATTTTCTACACTATCGGACACAACGCGTGGTAAAATCTTATTCTGATTTTGGTAACTTGCTCAATTTAAAAATCAAATTTTTTTTAACTAAACTAAACTTTCACGGCAGTAGTAAGTAGAATACTACAAAACCATCACATTATAATCAATTAAAATGATCCCTTCATTGGCATTTTAAACTATATTTAAATTGACTTTTAAATTTTATGTTAACAAAATAAGTGATTTTTTACAACAACAACAACAAAAAAAAAAAAAAAAAAAAAAAAAAAAAAAAAAAAAAAAATTAGTATGAGAATTCCAGAAATAGATGTTGAAATTCCCAAAAATAGGAACCTGGAAAAAATCCAGAATCTGCCCCTGCTTTATAGCAACACAAAAGTAACCTTACCCTGAGATGCAAAAGATGCTGAATGGACAGCAGGGTGGTTAGAGTCATCCATTAGAAAGTGTCTTTTATCAGGAAACAAAAATATCTATAAACCTGTAAAATGAAATAATCAAATTAAGTAATTATTTGTTATTCAACAGTATAATACATACACTAAGCCCTAAACTGAAAGTGGTTCTCAGGATTAATAAATATATAGAGTGGCACCTAGTATATCTTTATTAATCCTGAACAGAGGCATAGCCAAGGGGGGGTTATGGGGGTCATAACCCCCCCATGGGGAATTTTTTGCCATACAAAATGTATATTCTTCACTACATTATCACACACACATATACATATGAGTTGTAGTAGTCGTAACCCCCCCCCCCATGAAAATTTTCTGGCTACGCCCCTGATCCTGAGTATCTTTATTAACCCAGTAGCATATATATAGTAGGGTACAGTAAAAAAAAATCTTTCTTTTTAAATTTCAAAATCCAATAGCAACCAAAAGTTGTGTTTTGTATTGAATAAGAAAAATGCAGAATTTCAATTTTTTAAATATATCTTGAGGATCCACTATTGCACCAAAATGTCACAAAAATTCAAAATACAGTATTTTAATATTATTTATAAAATACAAAAAAAATATGATTTATAATATACAATAGCAAAAAATAGTTGGATTGCATGCTATTCAGTGACTGTACAAAATTTTAGAATTGTTGGGAAATACCTTGTGGGTCCACTAAAGCAAACAAAAAGTTACAAAAAAGAAAATAACATTTTTTTAAACAAAAAGTTGCTTGTAGAAAAACATTTCAATATTGTTCATTTACAACTATACTTAAATAAAGTATTAAAATATATTTTAGGTATGTAACGGATAGTGATTTTGCCGGATACCGGACATCCGAAGCTCCTTTGGTTGCCGAATATCCGATCGGATATCTGGCACTAAACATGTAACTAGTTATCAAGGGTGTTTTTTCATTTTTCTTGTATAATGATATCAGAACAATAAATTGAAAGCATGTTTTACACATCATTATATTACTTTTTAATAATAGACTTATAATTTACAAAAACTAAATATCTTTACATATATGTAGATAAAAAATGTTATTTAAAACGTAAAAAGTTAAACTATTTTTTTATGAGTGCACTACTGGCAGAAGCAAATAAATTTTAACCATGACACATTCATTAATGTATCTGTAATTGCAGATTACTTTCACAAAGAAATGCATACTTTTTTTATTTATTTAAGAATGAGATATCTATTTTGATAAGATACCTATGATAGATGAGTGTTAATTTTTTCTACACATAAGTTTAATACCTTTTTTCTGTTTTAAAAATTTAATATTATTAGGCAAGTTGGAGTGTATAGGCTGATTAATTTTATTTTTTACCAACTATGCGAAAAATTCCAGAGCTGGGAATCGAACCCAGGACTGCAGCACAACGTGCGGGTGCTCTACCACTCAGCTACTCTGGGACGATTCCCAGATGAAATTTCTCGCATTATAACCGTTGGCATTTATCATCTTCCTCTGCAAACCACAGATGGAACAGATGAAACAATTAATTCGCGACAACTCCATTACGCCGCGGAAATTATATTTTTTAGAAAGTGATTCCATCAACCTTTCAAGTTATTAGGCAAGTTGAAAGTGTATAGGCTGATTAATTTTATTTTTTACCAACTATGCGAAAAATTCCAATAATATAGATTAAAAAATAATATATACTGAAATATAATAATAAGAATAATAAAAATAAAACAATTTCCTCTGTAACAGTTATTGTTGTCCATTACCAGATCAATTACGAGACATTTTTTGGATGGAGAACACAATTTGATCAAGTACAGTAAATTGAAATGCCATTTTTTACTCCGAGTACCAGTGCCTTGTGTTTTATGTTTTAAAGAAGAAAGAAAATTACAACTTTTTTTGTCGGTCCAGGAAAATTTTCTAGCATGCTAAATTTGAGCGCCTTGTAGAAATAACCTGGACAGTGCCGGATTTAGAGGTGTGGAGACCCCTAATAATTATATGATAAACTTATTTAATAAAAAGAATTAGAAAATGGATTTCGAA
>JAWZYV010019395.1:0-24639 GCA_038373885.1 Cheiracanthium punctorium
ATAAAGACATTCATAAAAAGGTTCTGCTATTCCTTCAAAGGATGGAAATATAAAGTTATTTTACAGCGTCTCCTAAAATTTCATTAATAGTGATGCACTGTTATTTAAAGTTGTGTCCGAAGTGGCGCCCAAGTTTGACGGCGGCACATTTATAAATTGGGCGCGATCTTAAACATGCGCACTTCTTTAGTTTTATTTGACCTATAATTAATTTTCAATGTTAATTTAATATGGGTGATTTTTACTATCTAATATCGGGCATGCCGAAGATCTTACGTGGATTAAATCATTTTACCACAGTTCATAAAATGAGTCAGAACCAAACATCTAGGGGTTACATCAGAATGAAACACGATGCAAGATTTGGTTAATGTAATTAGCATAAATACAATCATTAAAATTTTCAGAATATTATCATTTACAACAATAAAAAAAAACTGAAGCCAAAAGTTTAAAATTATAAAAGAAGTAGCATTTTAAAATTAGTAAAAAATTCTGATTTTTAAAAAAGTGCTTTTTAATTTAAAAAAAATATTAGGTTAAATGTGCTTAAAATTCATGTAATAATAACCAAAAATCATTATGTCAATAATCTCTCTATCCTAAAAGAAAAGTATCGGCCGCCGCCGCAGTCGCCGCTGTCTAGAGCTTGTTCGACTATCTTCTCCTAAACCGCGGGGATTTGAGTTTCGACGAAGCTGTCCACGGATTTAGAAAATTCCGGGGAACCTGATAAGCTGACTTACATTTCGAAAATCGAATTATTTGAGGAGATATTAATAAAAAACTGAAAAAATAAACACAATGGTTGCCAGGTTTGGCAACTTTCGCCAGCATAAAATCATTCATTCCTTTGCAACAAAGCAATTCCAAGTATGTAGAATCGCGTGAAATTGACAAACATGAAGTAGAATTACACGAATTTTGCGCCAAATTAAAAATTATGTGAAATAAATAACTCAAAGTGTGTTACACAAAGTTCCCAATTTTCAAATAGTAAGTTTGACAACAGGAGTTTTGAATGAGCAGGGGCGCACACAGGATTTTTGGCTGTGGGGGTCCAACTTTTAGGGATGTTCCAGATTGTCAAAAATCAGTGACTAAAGACCTCGTTTTCATTAGATGGAATTCACCGAAACTCGTCCCATCCAATTCCCTAGAATACACTACACAGTACAATAGGAAGTAAAGTACTAGTTGTTCAGTTTTGAGAAGAAGATGGTGTTTTATGTTCGCTTTCAGTTCGTTTTTGAAAGTTGAGGAAAACGAGAAAAAAAAAATATTTTTTATTTATTAGAACTGAAACTATTGCTACATTTTTTTGGAATTGTTTTATATACTATAGATTAGAGATGAGACGGGCTCAGCCCGAGCCCGGGCCCGAACCGGGCTCGGGCTCTATTTTGTCCAATTGCGTTCGGGCTCGGGATCGTTAAAAAATTTTTCATTTATTGAACATATTCCTTGAAACAGATTTTAAAAAGTGATTCACGAGGAAAATAAAAGTACTTATAAAAAGAAAATTAGCGGCACGGGCACCTAGAAGGTGCGTGAAGCTCTTTTAGTATTTCAGAACGGCGGCTTATATTGCTTAGTTAGTCTAAACGTTACAGTGACTAACCGATCTGATGACTAACTAAAGGTGTAAACGGTTTAGTTAGTCATCAGATCGGACATTATTTGATAAACATGGATATGAAGAATTAGAAAGAGCATTGAGAGTTTGCAACTATATTTGTCATTAATTTGCACAAACAGCAAAATTTATTGTATTCTATCAATGAAGTAATTTTTTTTTTTTTTTTTTTTTTTTTTTTTTTACCTTTAGCTGAAATTTCGGGCTCGGGCGGGCTCGGGCTCCGACTTAAATAATATTGCTCGGGCTCGGGCGGGCTCGGATTAAAAGTTCTCGGGCTCGGGCGGGCTCGGACTTCAAAAAATGAGCCCGAACTCATCTCTACTATAGATATAGGATAATAATCAATCGAAAAAAAGATATACATTAAAGCCGATGGAGGGGGGGATCCGGACACCCTGGACCTCCCCCCCTTGTGTGCGCCACTGAGAATGAGCGATTATTCGTTTTGCCAAAACAGAACAACTAATTGTAACATTATAAAAGCGCCATCTTGGCATTTGGTACGATCTGGCAATATGGTATCTTTCCAAGCAGGGTGGATCTAAACCACGAGTTCCAAAATGTCAGAACCCACTATCTTGGGAATGAAAAATAATTAAAATGCAGATTATTTTAAAGTCGGTTGGGTTCAGCTTGGGTGTTTCCTACCAGTAGAAATATTTGGCGACGTTAACTATACCGTTACAGCTGTTATTGTACAGATTGGATATTTGCAAGTGCGGCAAGACTATGTATTTCGTGACGTTACCTATGCCAATCTGCAAAAGATTTATGTATATGAATATATGGATAACGGTTTTCTTGGAAACCTTGCATGAGCAGTCATTATCGGTTATGTAATGTGTGTAAATCGCCAAATAATGAAAAGTTGCCATGGGTGGCAAGATAGTCGCCATTAATAGCGGTTCTGTAGTTTTTATTAAAGAAAACACATGAAGTACTGTTTTCTTAGAGCTAATGATTAACTCTACATATACGTAAGTTTCCAAATTATGAAAAATCGCCGTGGGTGGCCAATACGTAAGTTGTTACATAAGTTTTACATATTTCAAAATAGTGTGAAGTTTAAATTTTTATGTTTCAAGGAACGTGCAAGAAAAAAGCAATGTGCAGCTCGGAAACATTCAGTCTGATCCAACCTTTGTCTAATGAAGTCTAATGAAATGATGCCTTTTTTTTACGAATAAGAATTACTATGGACCAAATACCTCATACGAAAAGCGAGCGTAGCGAGTCTAGGAGCATTGATGCCCTAGTATTCATAAATGAAACTTTTATACTAATAAATAAAAAGTGTTTAAAAAATTCCACACACCACACATTTCGTTTCCCGTATGAACTTTTTCTTAGGGGTGTTGTAACGAAAGTTTTCCGCCACTGCAAGTATTGTCTGCACAAAAAGTTCACGTTGTTGTCTTTGGCAATATTTTGTTAAACGATTTTTGTTATTTGAAAAAAAAAAAGACTTGTTTTAGAGCACTGTGTTGTGAAATCTGTAAAAAAATATCGTTATGATTAAGTAAATGGTGTCTGAAATGGAACTATCACACTACCAGATTGAACCATCCTTTACTCTCAGTTCTGTTGCAAAAAGTCAGCTACAGAATGACACTGAATCATGTGTACAGCTTAAGGTACAACTGTTTTATCATACGACACTGTGAAGATTTGGTACCAAAAGTTCAAAAACGAGGACTAGGACATTTAAGAAGCAGGGCGCTCTGGCCAGCTTACTGATGCTGATGAGGCCCGCCAACGAGAATTTGTGGAAGGAGATAAAATGTTCATCCACTCGAGAGCTAGTTAAAAGAGTTAGACTTTAGTGCCATGTCCATTAGTCTCGCTAAGCATCGCATTAAATTGGCATATAAGGTCAATCGCTCGGTACCTCATGAGCTGACCCATGCAAATCTGGCGGAAAACTTTCGTTACAACCTGATATATACATATATATATTTAGATGAAGGTATAATTCCTTAGTCTTGTACTTTTAAACTCAAATACTTTTCACCTTCCTCCAACCCCCCCCCCTCCCACCACCACCACCAAAAAAAGTTTTAACCGTCAGCAAAATTTGGCTGAAATACACACTTTGTACACTTGATCTCTTTCTGAAAATAGTCTGATAAGATTGAAATGATTGATTTTAAACTGTATCATTGGCTTAATTTACCTATATTATTATAAACATAATATAATAATAGCCAGTAGATAACATCATCATGACAATCTTTTCAAAGAAAATGAATGCTGAACAAATAGGGAGAAGACTTTGAGCTTTAATGTTAAACTTACTTTACAAAACAACAAATAATGTAGCATTACCGTAAAGTTGTGTTGCTGAGATTAAAAATTATTGAGACTGGATTATGTTAAACTTGTCTGAATGAGAAAAGGGTTCATTTTGATAATTAGTATTAAAGAAATATTTTTCTCTTCCAATTACCTAGCCATCGAGAGACGAAGACATGCGGCTCCCCCTAATTTAACGCGCACATACACCGCCTGCACACGGTGATTCTTGATCAGTGCAGAATCAACTAGGAAGTTCAAATGCCCTATTATTTCTCGAAAAACTAATCCGAGAATTTATTAAAATGTTATTCCTTTTTTCAAGTATTGCCCCCCCCCCTTAGAGAGAAATAGAAGCACTATAAAATTAAAAAAAAAATGTTTTATTAAAGATATAAGAATCACAAAAATGCTAAAAACTTCAATTGTCTTTGCAATAACAAACATCCCACTCTACTGCAATCAAATAATGATGTAAATAGGGCAATAAAATTTGCGTCTTTTCATAATTTGTTTTCTGCAATAACCCTCCCTTTGAGATGTGCATTTATATGAAAATCATTTTGCGTACGAGAATACTTAGAAAATTTTAAATTTTCGTGCTGTACTTCTAAAAACTATCTATTACTTTGACATTGTGACTGGGATCATCATTCTAACGTAGTACTACTGTGAGACAGTGGCGTAGCCAGAAATTTTTCATACGGGGGCGGGAGAGGGTCATTCAGAGTGTGAAAAATTTAGTATAAAACTGATACGAAAAATTAACAATATTTAAAAAAATCATAAAACGGCAAAGGGCAATGAGGCGTTTCGGACGGCCATGAGCTACTCTGCATAGTGTATACTTACAAATCAGGCCACTGTTCTTAGAAAAATTGTCTGTATGACAATTTTCAATAGAGATAAATACAAAATACACTAATGTACCTCTGTTTACGCCCTTTTGGACGCCCACTTGTTTCTCACATTTTTTTTTTAAATTCACGCCCCCCCCCCCTCTTCTCAAAATACACACCCATTCAATATTGTGCGCTTTTTTCCGGGTGCGCTTTTTTCCGGTGCGCTTTTTTCCGTGATTCGTCAGTTTCAGCCCAACTCTTTCTAAGAACGAGGCATTCGCCGCTCGGTGCAACAGTGGGACAAGCGCTTCTGTCGTTCGGATGATTACATTTGAAAAAAAAAAAAAATACAGTGGAACCCCCGATGTATCGTTCCCGCATTCATCGTTTTACCGTATTGATCGTTTTATTTCTAGGGTCCCTGCACAAACTGTATTCAAATAACGTTAACAAAACCCGCATGTATCGTTCGTCAAAAATTCGCTTTCCCGCATTCATCGTTGTAAAATGTTTCTTCTGACCGAAGTGAAATTGAAGATCAAGTGGATCAATATGGCTTACAATTCTAATTACTTCCTGGTATGATATCTTGGGTTGATGATGGTATATAGGTTACGAGTTCTTACATCTAGCATGGATGAGTATGGTATGAAATGTAGTGATTATATTTCCATTGATTTAGAAGTAGCAACGTGCGGTATCCTAAGAATGTAAGAAATGTGACGCAAAAAATGAAAATAATTGCGAAGAAGCTGAGAATAATATGAGCCAACACTAGTGACAAGTTTATCCTACTCAACAACAGTATTTGAAGTTGTATGACTTTTACATACAAACATGAATACACATAAAAAGACAAAAAAAATATTGAAAACCTTGAAAATTTTGTTTCATTAAAAGATTAACGAAAAATCCAGTGTAAAATTACTCATTTTTTAAAAAATAAGTATTGCTCAATTTCTACACAACTTCAGTTTGTTTCTTTTACAGTTCGGTAACAAATTTAATATTTTTGGTATACTGTATACATTTTGTGTATTCATAAATACTGTTTTCTTCGTATTTTGACTTTAACCCTCATTCGTCGTTTTCCCGCATGCATCACTTTTTATTACGCACCCCTTGAAAAACGATAGATCGGGGTTCTACTGTAATAGCTTTTAATTTTGTGGCTGCTGTCCCGTTTTCATTGAATCCACCCTTATATATTCACCGTTACCTCAAAATGTCTGGCCGTATTTTTCAAGTCTTGCCTATCTTGAATTTCGCGTCTGCCTGAAGATCACCTTTTTCTTTATCGCAGATCTCCAGAGCTATATTCGACATTAATGCTTTGGTGGAAAAACATTCTCTCTGCAGTTTTCTTTTTTTTTTATTATTATTTAAGTTCTCTACAAGGCTGACCCTAAATTGTCGGTCCAAGTCAAGAGGACCTCTGAACGAGACCCCGCTGTTTTTTCTGGGACAAGTTAAGGTGGTCTAGTTCAATATTTTTAGGGAGAGAGAAAAACAAAAACCGGGGCGTTGGCGAAAGGTTTGGGTTGGAAAGAAAATTTCGGTTCTCAAAAAGTGGATTTCCAATAAATATATATGAAAAAGAAAATCTTATTTATTATTTTTTTTAAAGGGAATAAAAATAACTCCTTTTAGGTTTTAAGTATGGACTATAGCGATATACAGGGTGTCCCAAAAAGGTGGTAACGGGATTGAATTCATTATTCATGATACATAAGTTGTCAATGTGCATTGAAAAAATGTTGAAAATAAGGTCGGAATTACCACTCCGTTAAGACAAAATTCCTCTCATTCATTTTCAAAAATTGACATTTAAAAAAATGAAATAGAGAAATTTTTAGCGCTTATTTCCTACCTTGTTTTCAACATTTTTTCAATGTATATTGCCAAATTATGTCAAATAGATAAAGAATTCAAGCCCGTTACCGCCTTTCTGGACACCTTGCATTTTGATATGAAACTCACAATATGAGTAGGCAATAAAATAGTCCAGTAAGCTCTAAAAGCTAATAAAGTACTTTATTCGACAAATGGAAGCAGCAATCTTAAGAAAATACAGAATTTAGTGTAACAGATGCAACAGCAAACCATTAACTATCACGGCAAAAACTCTATTCAGATCGCAGTGTCTGTCGCACACCTCCGCTCTCTATATCCACAGCTCACTGACAGAGAGACTCCCTATATAGATTTCTACTCAGGACGTGACGTCCTATCTCTCGATTTTTCTCGTAACTTCTTTCCTAATTAAGTTTGAGGTATTTCAGAGAAAGAATTTGACACTATTTTTTCTAACTTATTGTACTCTTGATAATTTTCTCTTTGCAGTGTTTAGTTTTTTTTTTATTATTTATTTTTTTCTGTTTACTCCTATTTTGTACGGCTATTTGCAAGGGCCTGATGGTCGCACAGGCTAACCGAGTCTCGGCCTAGGAGCTTCCAAGAAGGGGCGAATTTAAGGGGGCGGGGTCGCCCCCCTCCGAATATGTAAAGTAATTATTAAAAAACTGCTAATTCAAGACATTTGCATTCACTCCAGTAATAATTAGGTATAAAAATACCAGATTGGGCCCAACCTCCGAAATTTAAACCTGTACCGCTACTGCTCTGTATACAGTACTCTCTGCAAAAAATTATATTTTTATTAAGTACCGTAAAAAGAAGAAAAGAAAAGATTTCCTCAACAATGTGACCACAGTGTTCCGGATAAGTAATAAGACTACTTCCATTATCTCCAAACTAAGAACATTTTTGAATCCCTGCAATTGAAAAGTATTGAATATTGTCCCCTGACATCTGGTTACTGAGTTTAGTTTGAACAAAAACATGTTTATGTGGATGGATTTATGTGAAGAAAGTATATATAATTGTTTGAGTGGGGTAAACTTCATTTTAGTTCTCAAAAACAAGTATGATTACATTGTCTTTTTTATGCTGATTGTTTTTTTTTCTTCTTTAAAGTATGCTATTCCCAATAATTTCTCATCCGATATTAATTCTCCTTAAAAAGTACTCCGCCCAAATCAACCCGCTTAGGCAGATAGCCCACGAGTACCTTTGCCTTAATACGCAATACAATACGTTTCAATAGTAATTCTTAGTACATTTAAGTAACTCTATCTTGACTAATTAAAAAAAATGAAGTTAATAATTTCAACAAAAAATATTGAAATATAAATCTGAAATATTTTTTTTAATCTTGAATGATTTTAACAAATACTTAACTAGCTATTTTCATGTATAAATATAAAAATTTAAACACAGATAGCATTCACTAGCTTATAATTTGTATGCTTTTTCACTCTTCTTATAAGGAACGGAAAAAAAAAGAATTTTTACAAAACTTTGATCGCGCCATCTTTAAACTAATAACACGCCCACAGGGGATTCAATATAAATTAAATGAGTGCGAAAAGAACTAAATTGAGTGCGATTATTTTTTATGATGAGTTTCGAACAAGCCCGTTGCCATTTAACGAAGAAAAATAGTCGTTATCAACGGTTTTTCCGATTAATTTATTATTTTACTTGATTTTTAATCAAAATTTACGCGATGATATTTTGATTAGAATAATCTTCGATCTTTATTAAAGGAAAAAAACTTTCTTTAACTTCTGCTTATCATACACGCACGTTAATAATTTAACACAGAAGTTAAAATGAACGAGTTCTATCTAAAAATGCAAGTGGATTTTGGCATTTAAAATTTGTAAAGCACAGTTAAAATATTTTCAACCACGTTTTAAGAATAATTGGTTTGCATAAGATTTGATCTCCAATAGTCTTACGAACATTTTTTTAAAAATCTAAATTAAGTTAGGACAGTGCAAGCTTTGTAGCGGCAATATAAGGAGATAACTTCTAACTCATTTTGAAAGATCATAAAAAATATGCTTCTTTCATCTAATGTCTCACAGCTTTTTTTAAAAAAAAAAACAGCTTTAAAAAAAAACATATTTTTGGCAGGTTTTATCAGCGCATTTAACTTTTTCGTTTCTTTTCCAAAGACTTAATGAACATTATCTAAATTTTAGATTCTAAAATCACGTCTAAATACCTCTTTCATCTCCTTTTTATTTTCTCTAAAATACACTTTTTTACAATTTATTGGAACATTTCTTTTACTTTTTTTCAGGGCCACAATTTAGATAAAACATGTATTAACATTGCTCTTTATTTAAAAATATTATAACGGAGGATTTAATCTCAGGTCAAAAGTTCTTTAAGCTAAAATGAAAAAGCTAAAATGAGGAAAAAGTACAATGCTAAAAGTCTCAAAGGGGAAAATTTCTATATCACTAATGTAGAGATTTTCTTCCTCGCCAAACAACCAAAACCCCTTCGTTCCATTTTAGCATTTTGAGAAACCTTTTCAAATTGTGCAAGGAAATGTGAATTTCAGCAGTTATGAAACGTCCAGAAAAAAAAAATCAAGCTTATTAGTATTTGGCAATATTTCTGTGAACCAGTAATATTTTAGTCAATTTTATTGTACGATTTCTGAATGTGTGATTGTTTTCTGAAATATCGGAACGGTTTTCAGAAGCAGATAATCAAATAAAAATACAAAGATGCACTTTAACTGGACTTTTCAGAAGCAGATAATCAAATAAAAATACAAAGATGCACTTTAACTGGACTTTTCAGAAGCAGATAATCAAATAAAAATACAAAGATGCACTTTAACTGGACTTTTCTTCTTTAAAAAGTGGCGCATTTATTATATACTATATCGTCATTTTAAAATGTTCTTTTTATTTAAAAATCAGCTATACACAATATGTAAATACACAAAATAGTTTCGAAAATCGAACAAAGCAAGCAGTCAAAAAATTTCTTACTGAGAGAAAAAATTCTGTCCATAGCCGCCGAATTTATTTATTTATTTATTTATTTGCCAGGAGAGGACAGCTCACGTTAATGTGTCGTTTAGAGCTAGCTGGCTTTGTCAGTGCTTGGGAAGGTGAACCCTTTTCTCTCGGCTGGTCTGCTGTGGGACAGTGTGGGACAGACTAATGGGAAAGGGTGCACGTAAAATCTGTTCGCCGCTTCAATGTCCTCTCCGTAACCTATACCTGTGGGAGTGCCGATTTCAGGTGCTATGTCTCTCATCTGGAATGGGTTTAAAATGAAGAGACACTTCATAGGCGACAACGTTGGTCTGCCTAATAGGGACCCCATTATGAAATGACCGACATCTGCGATCCTCGTAGCGGGTAAGCCTACAGTAGGCCACTGGGCTGGCCATTAGAGGAAAAAATGTTTTTTTGTGCATTTCCAGTTACAACATCTGCTGATCCATTTTAATAAAAAGCTAATTTTTACCACCTTTAACTCTAAGAGAAACCACACGCCGGAAATGTTTTCTTGAATTAACCCGTAACTGGAGACATGAATTTCCTTACGCGGTTAGAGACATGGAGTCAGAAAGACTCCATTCGTTTTTTTTTTCTTTTTTCTCTTTTAAAAATAGTATTGGAATTTGTTTTGACAATGCAATATATGCTGGAAATCATGTAGTTACCAGAAATATTAACAATATCAATATTAAAAATGTTAAATGCCTCCTTTATAACTCTTCACTTGCTAGTTGCTTTACAAGATTCTTCATAAAATCTAGCCTTGACTTTTTTTCATAGTCTCGTGTAGCCTGGTAAATAATAAATGTGTTGACTGCACTTATATCCATAAGACGAAAAAATATAGCCATTGGCGACCTTCTGATTCTCCGACCGGTACAATATGTGACACATTTTTCATCTAAGGAATCAACACCAGATTTCGTATTGTTATACAAACTGATAATTTCCGGCTTATTGATGTCTGTATCTTGGGATATTGATGAGTGCATAGACGACACTAGCAATACAGCTTTACCTTTTTTAGGAACATGTAATACCAACGTTAAATCTTTCGAAAAGCCGTAAACTGAACTCCCTACCTTTCTGCTTCTGTTTGGAAGGAATTCTTTAGGTATTTCTGGTTTTTCTTTAATGTTCCAACATAGGTTAATTTTTTTTCCTTCAAAACTTTTACAAGCTCAACCGATGAAAACCAATTGTCTGCTGTTATATTCCTGTTTGTGCCTGCAATACAAGCAGACAAGCGCACGACTGCCTGTGTTGGTTTTTGCAACATTTTATCTTCTTCTGAAAGTGTCATACCATCAGAATTTTTACCGCAATATATTAGCCATTGAAGAAGTAATTGTTTCTAGCATCAGTTAAAGCCATGATTTTCAGTCCATATTTACAAGGCTTATTGGGCATATACATCTTGAATTTACTCCTTCCTCTAAAAATAACGAGCATCTCATCAACACATGCTGAAGTGCTAATGCTGTGTAAGCTGACTGAGAGTTTGTGATTAATTTTTCGAAAATCTCTGATATTAATGCCACTGGATTTTCCCTTAATCGCTCTTCTCTCGTATTTGGGTCATCAAATCTCAAGCATTGGAGTAGAACTGCAAAACGTTTCACGTTCATAATACACCGGAAAATGTCTCGCCCTGAGCCATCTGTTCCAAACAGTGAACTGATATCCAAATCACGCAAATCTGACTTCTCTTGATCTTTATACTTTTGCCTAATTGCAGCAAGTTTTAGATTTGTATATTTCACGATCATAAGCAACAAGTCGGTCGAGAAAATATAGGTCCAAGCTTCATTTTCAGTCAAAGATAACCTTTGAAAATTAGGACGAATTCCAGGCAGCTTCAAAACAATATTGTACTGAGGTGTACGGGAATGTGAACTCACTAACGACTTCTTTGACCACTTGTATCTATTTTTTCCTTTCCCATAGAAATAATTTTCCATGTCAATCATTTCGTCTTCCTCTTCTTCTGAATCAATGTCCGAATTTTCTTCACCTTCTTGTTCACTTTCTTCTTCATGATCGCTTATAATCATTTCGGCATCGCTGTTTTCAGAATCATCTTCCGACACTTCGCATTCTTCAAACCATTGCATTATAGTTTTATCAAAATCTGGATCAGATGGCCGAATTTTTTTCCTAGAAGGTCCTGGTTGAGCATTATCCATTTTCTTTTAAACAATATGTTATTCTAGACAAAGGAAGTTTATTGGAATGAGAAATTCGCAGAAATTAACTGGTGTGTTATATATTATTTTCAATCACAGTTTCAGAGACGTAGAGTCAATGCGACTCCATAAATAGCAACGAAAACTTTGAAAAAAAGTAACTCGGTTTTACGCACTTGTTCAAACTTGGACTTTTGCTAACATACTGATAAAAGAACTACTTGAAGGTACTAGGGAGATGGTTGCATTCAAGAACAAAAAACCACGTGATAATCAGAGCCAATCAGCAACGCGGAGTCATTTTGACTCCGGTCTCCAGTTACGGGTTAAACAAAATTTTGTTGATTCAATAGAAATCGGGTTGCCGCTCTTTCAACTGAATAATTTTATTGCTTTAAAACAATTTTTTTCTAAAATTAAAATATATTAAGTTGAATTAACAAAAATTTGGTTGATTCAACCATATTATTCGGTTGGAACAGCACCAGTCAAATTTTGTTTTCAATCAACAAAACATTATTTTTTTTCGGTGTTGTTGAAAAAATGTTGAAAGATCTCAAAATCCGCATTTAATAAAGATAAACCCACAAAAATCAAAGTATTGCCCGTGATTTATTCTTTCGTAATATTTTTCAAAGGCATGGCTTCGTTAATAATCTAATGTTAAAATTATAATTTCTGATATTTACTTAAAAATTCGCGATGAATTTAATTCAAAGTAGAAAATTGCAAAGCACCTTTGATTAGTTTCGGAACAACATTCTATAAATCATGATTTGCAGAACTTTATCCAACCTTCAAACAAACTTTTCAGCGGAGTAATTTAAATGAAATCTCCACCAGAGCTTGCTTACCTGTAATTTAAATTAAAATGAGGAAATCGAACTCTAATTTAATCATTAGAACCATTAAAAGCAAACCATTCTACGCTTTGATATCTCCTATAAACATAGTTGTTCCAGTTTTTCTAACTTGGAAAGGAAAAATTGGAATCGATATTTTCAAAAGTTATCACTCCATTCAAATTTTACATCTAAAAATTTTTTTAGATCGAAACCTGGTGTATATATTTTAATGTAAAATTAGAAATAAATGATACCGAGTTTTTGAAGGATGTAAATTACATTTTACAGGGTCTCGCAAAAGTGCATCAGTAGTGAAATGCAGTTGTTTCTAGGTTAACCCTCAAATCTGGCGAAGCTTAACTATGATACATCATAAGAAAGAAAAAAAAGGCTGTGTATGAAACTGTTTTATAATTATTGCGTTTGGCATGGTTTATCTCACTTTACCATAAGTTAATTGCACGAGCTTAGCAGTATAGCTACGCCCATGGGAGGGTTGGTTTTAATATTAATACAAAACTCAGTTGTTTAACATTTTAACGACGGTCTCAAGCCCATTCGGATCGTTCCAAAAAATTGCTATTAAAAAAATTGCCCACAATTTTTGAGTGAAAGTTTTATTATTCTCTTTAGTTTTAAAATTACAGATCTTATTTAAAACTTTAAAAATTCTTGCGCGTTACTTGAATTGTAAACTAAAAAAGATCTGTAAAAGTATTTTCAAACATAATTTAACTGGTTATTTTGAAGTTAATTCAAATTGTATCTCTTATTCCTTTTGCAAACGTGTGATTTTACTTAAACTGAGTAGTATAATTCATTATTTCAACAGCAGTCCCAAGCACGCTTCGATATTTTCTAAAAGAGGGGGAAGTCTTCTAGCTATCATCTTAAGAAATAACTTCATCGACAACATATCATATATGAAATTCATCATTAAAGAACCAGAGGTCGATCCAGAAATTTTTTCCAGGGTCCCATTTTCGTGGAAATTGCTTACTTTTGTGAATTTTAATGCTTCATTTTGTGAAATTCTTATCGGTATGCTTATCGGTAATTTAACTTAAACTGAGTTAATAAAAAGCTCACTTTATCATGTTAACGGCGGTCCTAACGCAGGACCGTACCCAGAAAAAAAATTCGGGGGGGGGGATTTCCAAACATTCAGGAGGGGGTCCAAACGATAAAAAGGGAATAAGTTTTCGCAAAAAAACTTCATCATCATTACTTGTGTTAATAAAAACCGAAATTTCGAGGAGGGGGGGTATCCGGACCACTGGACCCCCCACCCCCGGGTACATCCTTGGTCCCAAGCATGATTCCAAGTTCCTGCATATACAAAATAGTTATTATCAATATTTTATGGTCAACATTTTTTTTTTTTGCGGAAGCATTTAAACATTACCAATTTCATGCGAAAAATTTAAATACTTTGGTAGTGTTACTTGGAATCGGAGCTCGAAATGGACCGTGGTCCGCTAGTCCGAGACCCATAAAATATACAGCGGACCAGCAGAATACAAAATGTGTCGGTCCGGTGGACCCGTCTCATTTTATTGACATTTTTCCTCACTTATAGTTCCACAATATCTAATTTCACCAATACACATGTCGTACATAATTTGAATTTTTTAATATTTTTTTAATGGGTATTTATATATTTTTTAATTCAGCTCTTGACGGAAATCAACATACAGTAGAATCTCCCTATAACGAAGTCTTCAACGAATTTCTCCCTATAACAAAATTTTTAATCGGAACATAACTCTAAATCTTAAAAGCATTAAAAATACTCTCCATGTAACGAAGAGCTTATCTCCCTATAACGAATTTTTTCAGATTCACCTTTGAGATTTTTTTGTCAGTTTTGAATTAAAAAAAAAAACTAATTTTTGGACGGACGACTTTTCCGATGTTTCAGAAGCGGATGCAGAACTCTTAACGGTCAAGAAAGTGAAACTGATTCCAAACACGAAAACGTTTCACAGCCAAAACCACATCATATCGAGACGCTACAGCCATTCGAAACCATTAAAAGTGGTTTACAAAAGTAAGAAAATGTGATACACCACTTCCAGCACACTTTTAAAATGTAAACATTTTCATGAAAATTTAAAATCGCGGAATCCAAAGCAATGTAAAATAACAGGATTTCTCAAGTAAAATAAACGTAAGTGGGGTCTACATATTTTATTTTCTAAACTCCTGAATTGTCTTCACTTTTGAACATTTAATTCATTCAATGAAAAGTAAGAACACACAAGTTTAACAAATTTATAATATATACTACTTTATTTTTAATTAAAAGTCATAATTAAATAATTTTAAACATCCTATTAACTAAAGGGTTTCTATTATTCGCTGAAATAACTGCAAAAATCTCTGTACTACGAAATTTTCTCTATAGCTATAGTTTAAACTGGAACCAATTACTTCGTTATAGGGAATATATATGTATATTGCACCTACATTTTGTTTTACATTTTTTCAAAATTATGTATGCGGACCGGGGAAGTCATAGAGTCACTGGTCCTTTAGTACCACAGACCAACTATTCTAATTTCCAACCCTGCTTTTAAATGTAAATTAAAATTACCATGCATGAAAAAAAACTAGCTAATGCAAAACTCATTCGAAATTCACATGCGGTCAACTTACAAGGGTCTGCTCTCTCTCTCTCTTTACAAATTAAAATCCATTCACCATTCAAGCACTTTCGAGCACTTTTGTCCTAGGAAGCGAAATTCACGGGCGATTTGATTTTCGGCTCGAAGCTAACTTTCACCGCCGGTTCACTCAAAGAGCGGCCGCTGATGTTCTGATCTATTCCAAAAATCTGTTCCTCAAGTTGGTGTTTTCGCTATACGCGCGCCCTCTCGCAGAATGCGCACTTTTCCCATAAACATTATTTATGGGTCCCTATTTATTAAGAAAACTGTAATGCAAGGCATTAAATCGGATAATAAATTAAGTAACTCGGTGGTGTGTGTGTGCATATATATATGCTTCTAAGGACGCACATTTATGCTAAAAACTCAAGGACAACAGAGTATGGCCTCAAAAAAATCGTTTTCGAAAGCATTTTTGGTTTTTTTAGATGAGGGAAAATTTATTTCTTGAAATGTGATACTTTTAAATCATAGGCGATGTAAGACAAATAATGTATCCGGGAAAAATGACCAACATCGTAAACATTCCCAGGAAATGAAAGATTTTTTGTCGAATAAATATTAGAAAGAGAAATCTGAAAAATAACGGAATGATTATTTTAGAATGGAATAACATATTTTTTAAACGCAGTTTCACGTTTTGAAACGACTGAATTCTTTTTTTTTTTTCATATATCTATCTTTCTCGGTCAATGTTTGTTTATGGGATTATGGCAACACTACGCTCGGGCGATCTGAAAAGGATAGGGGAGTGCCTTGACCAGGAGGACTTTCTAAGGGGCTCTAACGCGTATTCACGTTACATCTGGAGAAAACCTACCAAAACGCCAGACCTTTAGATCGGCAGCCGCGCTGTGGGACCCGAACCTTCACAGTTCGGCCGTCTACCATTTTCAGTGATATAACCACTGTGCCATGGTGAGGCTCTTTCTCGGTCAAATAAAGTATGTTAAGTTTTCTGAACGCAATATTTTAGCAAAAAAAAAAAAAAAAACTATAAATGCAGATGATTTCAATAAGTTATATTTTTTAAATTATTCCTTAAAATCTAAATACCTTTTTCAGGATGGAAAAAGTATTAAAAGCTTATGGACGACACAAATTATTAAAATTTGCAATTAAACTAATTTTTAATCGTAGATAGAGTGTCAATGATTATTGGCATAAATTAGTTATTTCTTAAAAAATAATTCTTTAAAATCAAAATTTACCTTTTGATGATAGAAAAAGTTTCGAAATCTGGAACGAAGAAATTATAACTTGTTGAATACAACTGTTTATAATTAAAATAAAATATAATTTTAAAATTTTCAAATAGCCTTTGATGGCTGAATTTTTTTAAAGACACTTCCTTTAAAGAAGTAAATATATTCGGGTGTTCGGGCAAAATCGTACGAAGTGGTTAATTCTTTTTTCCATACAGACCAGTTTCGAGTACGGCAAATCTGTTGGAAAGACTTTTATGAACTGGATACTTCGCACGATTCTTCGATCTTCCTCTCAACATATTCTCTATACTCCTCCCGCGTACTGTATATCTTTGTACCCTGCATAAAAATATCTAAAACAATCTGAGCTACTTAAAAAATCTGAAAATCCACACGCTCCCTCATTTTTAGGCAATTTTTCGCTCTTTTCAGCTCCATTTTATGTGCGAGAGTCCAAAAAGTAAATCATTTGCGTAACAAAATAACCTTTTTCGAGTGAAAATGACGTCACACGATTGGGATTCCAATTCGTTTAAAATAGTTTTTCCAGGTAACATGATTAAATTTTTTTTTCATTAAAATAATCGTCTGCTAAAGCATTAATATTTAGAGGTGCTGAGTACACAAAACGAAATCTTTCATCTGCAAAAATTTTCCGCGCGTTTCCAGAAGAGCATGAAATTCGATTCGAATTTGTATAATAAAAATTGAATAGGAAGTTATTTATTTTAGGCGGACGAAGATTCAATATATTGAATGTAAATCTATTTTCCTCCAATGTTTTTTCTAGCACCCCTTGTCATTGCCTCCACAACGGACTTTTTCTTCTAGTTTAGAATAACTGGAAATGTACATTTAAAGAACGTCATACCAGTGGCATGCATTGAAGTTATTTTAGGGTCATGTGTACTGCACCTTTAAATGTTTATAAAAAAGTATGCTCTAACATAAAGTTAGAAAATCAAATAGCTATACATATTGTATAAAGTAGTCGTTCCTCACATGGGAACACTGTAAATATGAAATAAATTGTAATACGGATGTGTTGGAAGGATGGCTGGAAAGACTTTCACCAACTGTACACCTGGCGTGATTTATCCATCTTCCTCAACATATTGTCTGTACTCTTCGCATACATCCATGTACCCTTTATTAGGAAATAAATCAAAATGCATTTCGTGCAATGGATATCGCCATTTTACTGATGACGAACAACGCCGTTCCATTATCCACTCCATCCATCTCCAAATGGAAGAAACGACAGAAATCTAAAAGAACACACAGAGGCAATCCATTTTCAAAGTTATGATTGCTCGTAATGAGAAAAATCGAAGCGAAACAAGCAACAGTTTTCAACGAAGCACTTCAGGTCTCTGAAATGGAATTGATATTTGATGTCTTGCGTTGTTTATTTGTTTTGTTTTTTCCTTTCACATAAATCCATTGACGAACCATTTTGTTAACAACTCTGTTTTATTACTTTTCATGCTCGCAAGCCAATCACAGACGCTAAAAGCAATATATTTCTCGGGGTTACGGAACGGGCTTTAGAATTGAAAGTGTAGTTATTTTTCGGAAAAAATTAACCGTCGTGGAAAAAAAAAAACTTCTATGTGGAACCAAGTCAGTGGCAGTTAGTTATGGACCCGTTCTTCACGCGGTAATAATTTTGAATTTTGGAACATTATATGTAAGGTAAAAATGTAATACCAGTGGTATATATTGAAGTCATTTTATCGTGATACGTGTTAAACCTTTAAATTTATTAAAAAAAGGACACGAAAGGCAAAACTTGGGTCGAATAGCTACATATTCCACATCTGTGTACCTGTTCTTCGTACGGGATTCCTGTAGCTTTGAATTTTAAAACGGCATAATACCAATAACATGGCATCGAAGTTGTCTTATCCTAACACGTTACTGCACACTTAAACATCTAGAAAAAACAGTCGGAATTAGCATTCATCAGACGAATTTGAATGAAAACAAAAAGTTTCTAAACATTTTTGGGGAGCTGTGTGGGGGATGAAGTTTCCATGCAGATTGGGAGGAAAAGATTTGTTCGCACAAACGTAAATGCACGATTTTAAAGCTTAAGGAAACCTTTGAATAAATATTCAGCAGAAGCTTCGTTACATCATGGTGGTATTGCATGAAAAGCGCGCCTAATTTTCATTTCACGTGCTTGTGGTTGGCCACTAATGATATTTCTATTTCCGAATGTTTTTCAAACAGTACACTTTAGCTTAAAAGTCTTCGAATTGGATCTTTCTAAAAACGTTTTGACGGAAGAAAATATTTTTTTTATACCGTACACATAGGATGGTTTTCTAAAGACTTCTTACTATGATGAAAAGGAAAAGGGGGGTGGAATCTGAGTGAAATAGCTACGCATTGCATACTGTACTCCATTTCATTAGAATAGGCGTCTGAAGGCCACTTATCTTTACCTCCTTTCGCTTGTAACTACGGCAAAGAAAGATACTAAGAATACATTCCCTTTTTCCTCACTTTGTTTTGTTTTCGAATACAGATTTCCAATGAAACAGGAACTATCAGCATTTCACCCTCAACTACAGTGCAAAAAATATATGCCTCCAAACTGTCCTGGTATTCAAATGGTGGGGGGGGGGGGGGAGAAACGAAAATGTGTGACCTTGAGACGCCTATTCTGATGAAATGGACTAAGTTTTGAAGTAACTTTAAATGTACGTTAAAAGAACGCAGTACCAATGACATGCATTGAACTTATTTTATTATGATACGGACTGCACCTTCAAATGTTTAGAAAAGAATGCGTAAAGTCTAATATCTGTGGATTGTGTATTAATGTATCTGTCCCAGACAGCACAGCAAACTTGCATCAAACTTGCAGCAAGCTTGATTTATCAAGTCAATAAGCTTGAATTAAGCTTGAAAATTTCAAGCGTGTAAGCTTAATGCAAGCTTGAATCAAGTGTTCTAGTTTACACTTGCCCAGCTTGCATTAAGCTTGACATTTCAAGCTTAAAAAATTTCCTAAATACACGGGGCGCCGCACAGTGGGAAAAACGTCAAATCTAGGTGGACATCGCTTATAACTTCTAAAGAAATAGTCAAAATCACTTGAAATTTCGTAAATATTTTTTTAAGATCCTTAACGGTATTTGGATAAGCTGCGGTAATGATCGAATATGGCGCAGTTGCTATTGCGACCGGTCGCAATGACCACTTGAGCACCTTGCGACTGCGTTGCAAGAACGTTGCTGCGTTGCACTCTCAACGAAAAATTGCGTCTTTGATATGGTTCATGGGGTTTTTTGATGCGCTGAATCGAATTAAACTACTTTCAAAGCTCTATCTATAATTCTTAATGTTATATAAAAACAATTCAATGGCAAAAATTGAAAAACAACTAATAGTTTGTTCATTTACAAAATTAGCATATGTTCTAAATAAACTACATAGATTACTATAATATAAACAAAGAATACTTGTAAACAAAGAAAATTGTTCATATATCTTTAAACTTAAAATCGTAAAACAAAAAAAAATCAAAATTGTAGGTACTTCCAACAATTTTGTTCCTTTTCTAGAAATTCGTAAGAATCGTGTCTCTGATAGCAGAGCTAACAATTCATCTGTTAAACAATTATTTTTATGAGAAGATTGCAACAAAGCACCACCATCTTCAATAGCCAAAGTTGAAATGTATGGATCAGATGAATTAGGAAGTGTGTAGAACAAGTATTCCATCGTACTTTTTCTATTGATTTTTCTAGTGTTTTCTCCCCTAAATCGTCTCAGATCCACTTTTCTCGCTGCCATAGCTTTTTCGGAAATCAAACCAATCGCTATCGAACATCAATCAATGATTTCATGTGCGTGGATTAGCAGCTTATGTACACTTGCTGGCACTGAGTACCAGTTATACAGGACGGATACATATAGTTCTGCAGTCTGAATCTTGTACTCTGAAAAATGCTCTGCATTAATGGCGAATCCGCTAGAAATAGCCCGAAGAATAATGCAGAATCTTTTCAGAAGTTCTTCGTTTAGTCTAGTTACGGTTGCAACAAGAATTTTCAAAGAAAAGAGCTGCTGTCCCTAGTAGCAATGACTGCTTGTTTTTTGCTCGGTCGTTCATCGACTCATCGTTAACTCATCGACTCGGCGAATTCAGTCATCGGCAAGTGCACTTTTGTTTATCTGCAATAGTTGAATTTTTATTCATGGATAGAAGTGATCTAGACGAGCAGTTTTGCCGATGGGAAACCGAAAAACAATATCTTATCCGAAACTGCAGCTCTATGGCCACCGGGCCTTGCAGGTGTCCCCTGTGGTTTACACTTTACCCAAATTCCTATAAATATTTGCGTAATTTAGATGTGCCTTTGCATAATCTAAGGGAAATTTTGAACAATTCTTGAATTAATCGCATAATTTATTTCAAATTTCTTGTATTGGGATTGGGAGGGGGCAGGGGGTGGTATCCCCCCCTTGCCCCCTCCCACAAAATTTAAATTTGAAAAGAAATATTTACAAGAAAAAATGTAAGTGTTTATTATATAAAAATCGTTTGTAATATTTAAATAATTAAAAAAAAATGTGTTTAAAAAAAAGAAAAGAAAATCTATTTGACCGTCAGCTGCATTATAAGAAAAACGGAAACTTCATTACAATGAGCAACTCTTTTGAAACCTCTATAATGTAAACAGCAAGAAGAGAAATCAATTAATTTTTAAAAGTTATCCAAGAAATATGAAAGTTAAAATCACACTAAAATTCCTATACAATTGGCAATAATGTTTTTTAATTATTAATTATGAATGTTGTTGCTACTTACATACGTTGGTAAAAAGTGAAATTAATTTTCTTACCAATCGAATAATTTCACTATTATTAATAATAGCTGAACAACACTTTGCCGAAATTTCACTCCAAATCCCAATCTGAGACTAAAATAACCGCTGCTTCACACTTTTCCTTACATATGACAAGGCTCGATGGTCTAGGGGTAGCGCGCATATCTCGGAATCAGTACGGTTAGGGTTCGGGCCCGTGGGAGGAAGAATTTTTTTTTTTTTTTTCAGAAAAACGGAAATTTAGCATACAAAAAACGAAAACATAATAAACAGAACGGACATTTTTTAAAAATTTTGCTGCCAGTTGTTTATTTTTTATTAACAAATATATTTTAAACAATTTATCGGTTTCTTTTCGTTATTTCATCGGAGTCATCGGGAATCGATGATCGGCTTTATGGCCCCCCGAGCGGACATTTTGTACCAGTGGCCGATGAAATTTCCCCTTTTTTGGATGAAAAGCCGTGATCGGTCATTGCTCCTTCTCCTCGGATTTAACTCACCCGCCTCTCATCGACCGATGGGTGATTGCTACTAGGGGTGTTCCCATCATTAGTTGACCCAACACCCTATTTCACAACACCAACACCAACAGCATTGCTCTTCAGGACATCTTCTAAATCAAAGCTAACCATTGACTGGTATGGTCCAAAAGACCTTGCAAAGTGACTTGAACTGCTGTTTCTGTGATAGTTATAGATTCAGCAGTAGTACAGCCTTCCTTTTTTTGCCTCCAAAACTGAGGGGTAAGAAAGATATCTCGGCGGCGAATAAACTGGAGTCTTGTTGGGATAGTAATATTTTTTCTATATTATTAGTACAATATTACATTATACTATTAATAATACTCTAATAAATTTAGTTATAATTTCAGTGAAGAGGCTGTGCTAGCATATATAGTATAGTAATATAGCCTCGTTTCAGCTAGGCTCGCTCCCAGATATTCCCTAGACTGCTTTCCAAACTTTTTTCAAGAGCGACGGAACTCGAGTACGCAAGACAGTCTCCCCGAAAAAATGCGATATCTTAGCCGTACGGCTCTGGACGGTTGTAAATCCAAGTTTTACGTATTCAGTAGATGCTACTCTTCAAAATCATATCACTTGGAAGACGGAGGAAAACGGAGAAAAAAAGTAGCACCTTTCTAAAACTTAAGATTTATGATAATTTTGCGCGTAACTTGTCGTTAATGCACTCCAGAATTTAATACGTTTGAAAATCTTTTAACTGACCAAATATGTTACATATGCTTCTTTTAAGTGCATTAAAAAAGAAGAAATGGAATATTGTCATTTTCATAGCCGGTAGAACAATATTTCAAATGGTCTGAACTTTGGACAAAACTGAGACTCGCTGTTGCGTTGGAAAGAGTGATATGTTTTACCACATATTAATATATCAAATCCCATTCTAAATGCAAATTATATCTATTCAACTATCCTGGATGACAGTATGAAGTCGATAAGTCAATCTGTTGAAATGAAATTTTTCGTAAATGTCCACCTAGATTGGCCGTTTTTCCATCTGTGCGCCGGTCGGCGAACTCGCCCTACATAGTTTACTTTGCCACGCATTTTCCCCCTCTACGCTGAAATTTCAATTTAATTTAATCTGTTTCCATCGAGTGTTCGTGGCTGGAATAGAACCCGCGCCCTTTGCATTAGCAGTCGAACACGCTATCCATTCAGCCACTAAGCCTTGTGCAACTATGACTAAAGTTTGAAGTGACTTATCACGCTGTTTTCTCGACAGATTGATAAGTGAGCGATGTGTTATTTGTTTCTTTTATTTTTCCATGTGATGCATCAAAATTAAAATAATGTTATGTGTGATTTAGAGACTCTACTAATAGGGAAATAAACATAATATAAACTTAAGAGTAGCACACGTTTTAAAACTTTCAGTACCGCAACACTCATGAGCAATACTGCTGGCCAAAATCGAGACAAACGACTGATTTTGAAATCAATTTCGTAGTATAATTGTATTTTATTTTGAAGAATTTCCATATTTGGAAATATAGAATGGGTTTACTTACTTAACACAAATTTTGTGTTAAGTAATCTGAAATCAGAGACAGATAGTTAAGCGTTACTTCGAAATGCTATATCACAGTTGCTAACATGTATGGAATACAAACACTTTAGTCATTTTTGTAAATATTTCTTAAAATAACAAATAATTGAAAAATTTTGCTATTTTTTAACGCTAAAAATTCTCTTTACAAATGTGGTTATTTTCCTACATATTGGTATGCTATATCGATATAGAGCATTTCGAAGAATTAAAAATAAGTTTAAATTAATTTATACAAATGTAAATTTGAATTATTTTCATTCTTCATACTTTATAATTAAAAAAATTATTTAACTTCTGAATTTTTTTCAATCCTTTGTAATTTTATTTTAAAATTACAAAAGTGTAAGATGTAAGATTTTTGGGCCTTAAAATCTGTAGGCCCTGGGGAGTTGCCCCGTTTGCCCTGCCGGTAATATAGCACTGGTAATAAAATAAAACACATCTTTTACGAACTTTCAGCAAATTTGAGGACGCTAGACAATTAATGTCCATTCTCTTTCACAGATGGCGCCATCACTGCGCACTTTGAAAACTAAATTCAAGCTTAAGCCAAGCTTGCATTGCCAAGCCAAATGTCAAGCATGATTTAAGCTTATGTGCTGTCTGGGGTACTAATGAACTGTGTATGTACAAGTATTCACTCAGGAGCCCTGCAATTTAGAAATACTTTAAATGTAGCAATACTTTAAATGTTCGTGGATATGTATGGGCCCTTAGAGAGAAAACTCGGGCCCGGGGTTCTGGCCCCCTCCCATAATGATCCAATAATTCTCATTGTAAAACAGAAATAAAGTGCTTTCTCTTTCACTCTGGCACTTTTACTTTTCTGATTTTTATTAAAGAAATTTAATGTTGGTCTTGTATACAAATAATTGCTTCTTTACAAAAACAAAAGTTCTTGCTGTTAAAAATGCGCTTTACTCCAGGGTCTGATGACCGACAAAGATCAGAGCCCGTTTCGAACAGACTGGTTTCCGCGCAAATCGTTCACATCATCGCGAGGTGAAACTAGTTAACCAGAGCCAGATGCCCGCACAAGCTAATTATGCGTCGGACTGGTTGAAGGGGTCGAAAAAGGATTAAAATAGTTTAAGTTACATTCTTTTAAAAAATAGCATAAAAACATAAACAGCACATGCCGGCGTGCAAAAAAGTTTGTTT
>JAWZYV010019397.1:0-24993 GCA_038373885.1 Cheiracanthium punctorium
CACACATTGAAGAGGAGGAAAACAAATCAACCAATTAAACTAAAAAAATAATATAAAATCAATACAAACGAACTAAAGAACAAATTGGATAACCTGCAGCTCTAACGTTACATAAAAATTTTACTTTAAAATATTTTTATCTCTTCAGTGGACTTGAAATTTTTCAGAATCTTTTTTTGAGCTTTTAAGTTAGAAATATAAATTTCTATATGTACTTCATCATTCTCCCTTTTTACTTCCTTGTACGTAGTATAAGGAAGTAATGTGATCCCGAAAAATTTTGGGGGCCAAATTTCGACATAAAAACCGATTTTGACTACCTCTAAATTTAATTTAAAAATTTTTTTCGACGCATCTCATCGTAGGCCAGCATGCACGATCATATTAACGCGTCTGCAACTCATTTTGACCAGTGGCGAGTCTACTGTGGCCAGTTTTTCCATGCCGTCTGTACGTACGTACGTACGTATGTATGTAACTCGCATATCTCAAAAACTATTGGTCGTAGAATGTTGAGATTTCATATTTAGGATTGTTCTATGATCTAGTTGTGCACCTCCCCTTTTGGTGGCAATCGAATGGATAGTTTATGTACAGGACCGCCCAAAAGATTCGAAATACATTACGCTCTATGGCATTAAACTCGCCTAACTCAAAAGCTATTAGGCGTAGAATGTCGAAACTTCATATTTTAAATAGTTGTAACATCTAGTTGTGCACCTCCCCTTTTGGTTCCATTCGACTGGATAGTTTATCTACAGGACTGCCCAAAACATTCGAAATACATTACACTCAATGGGCCGAAATTCATTAAACTCGCATATCTCAAAAACAGTTAGGCGTTGAATGTTGAAACTTTATATTTAGGACTGTTGTAACATCTAGTTGTGCACCTCAACTTTCGGTTCCATTAGACTGAATAGTTTATCTACAGGACCGCCCAAAAGATTCGAAATACATTACGCTCTATGGGCCGAAATTCATCAAAGCGTTTTTTAGAGGTATTGGGCTATTTCAAACGACTCAGAAGTGATATATGCTGTAAAGAGTTAGAAGATGAATTTCTCCATTAAAAAAACGTGTCTTTATCATTTATAGTTCTGCTACAGGAACACTCAAAAGATTTCCAATACATTACGGTCAATAGCAATTTTAGGGGCATTCATCCATTTCAAGCACAATACCGTCCTACAACATAAGTTAGGTAATGGTCCGACCACGGTCACGTGCCTCCCTCAAGAACTATGCCAAAAGTCGCCAAGCTTGGCGACTTTTGGTGTATGTGTGTGCATATTTAACTCTCAAATCTCAAAAACTGTTATGAAATTTCATATATAAGAATGTTATAATATCTAGTTGTGCATCTCGATTTTTGGTTCCAATCTACTGGAGAGTTTATTTACAGGACCACCGAAAAGAATTTCAGTACCTTAATGTCTATGGACATCTTCAATATAATACAACTGTAGACAGTCATTGTTTGGTACATGCCCAAAATCTCGCCGTCTGTCCTCGACCTTGGCGAGTTTTGGCGATATATCGCCAAATTTGGCGACAGTCATTTGGTCCATGCCCAAAGTATCGCCATTTTTCATCGTTCTTGGAGAGTTTTGGCGAAATATCGCCAAATTTGGCGATAATCTGTCATTGTTTGGTTCATGCTTAAAATCTCGCCAAATGTCGTCGACATTGACGAGTTTCGCCGAAATATCGCCAAATTTGGCTCCAAAAATTATTTCCTATTTTGTATAACTCTAAAACTTTAACCCGTAGATTTTTTAACTTTGTATTTAGAACTATTGTAATATCTAACTGTTTTCAAAATCTTTTTTGACAGCAATCGACTGAGAATTTATTTACATGGTGAGCCAAATGACTTTGAATACATTGAGGTGTATAGATGCATTCAATTCATTGAAAGTCTGTGGTCAATGACTACTTTGGCTATCCCCAAAATCTCGCTGACTATCTCAAGTTTGTCGGCTTTTGGTGAAATATCGCCAGATAAAGTGTCAGAAGGAAATCTTTCAAATTGAACTCAGCTTGGCGATATCGAAATATTTGGCTAGAAATCCCTAAACCTTACTATTATTGATATTTTATCTCTTTCAAAGAAATAAATTTAGAGGAAGTGCGTCGAAAATATTTTTGATCTAATGGACGTGCAAGGAAGTCATGTGTTGGACACATCACTTCCTTGCACGTCCATTATATCAAAAATATTTTCGACGCACTTCCTCTAAACTTATTTGTTTGATAGAGATAAAATATCAATAATAGTAAGGTTTAGCGCAAGGTGCTAGGTGTACAAAGGACGAGGATACGAGGATCCGATAAATACGTACGTACGTATGTATGTAACTCGCATATCTCAAAAACTATTGGTCGTAGAATGTTGAGATTTGATATTTAGGATTGTTCTATGATCTAGTTGTGCACCTCCCCTTTTGGTGGCAATCGAATGGATAGTTTATGTACAGGACCGCCCAAAAGATTCGAAATACATTACGCTCTATGGGCCGAAATTCATTAAACTCGCCTAACTCAAAAGCTATTAGGCGTAGAATGTCGAAACTTCATATTTTGGATAGTTGTAACATCTAGTTGCGCACCTCTCCTTTTGGTTCCATTCGACTGGATAGTTTATCTACAGGACTGCCCAAAACATTCGAAATACATTACGCTCAATGGGCCGAAACTCATTAAACTCGCATATCTCAAAAACTATTAGGCGTAGAATGTTGAAACTTTATATTTAGGATTGCTGTAACATCTAGTTGTGCACCTCCCCTTTCGATTCCATTCGACTGGATAGTTTATCTACAGAACCGCCCAAAAGATTCGAAATACATTACGCTCTATGGGCCGAAATTCATCAAAGCGTTTTTTAGAGGTATTGGGCTATTTCAAACGACTCAGAAGTGATGTATGCTGTAAAGAGTTAGAAAATGAATTTCTCCATTAAAAAAAGTGTCTTTATCATTTGTAGTTCTGCTACAGGAACACTCAAAAGATTTCCAATACATTACGGTCAATGGCAATTTTAGGGGCATTCATCCATTTCAAGCACAATACCGTCCTACCACAGAAGTTAGGTAATGGTCCGACCACGGTCACGTGCCTCCCACAAGAACTATGCCAAAAGTCGCCAAGCTTGGCGACTTTTGGTGTACGCGTGTGCATATTTAACTCTCAAATCTCAAAAACTATTCTGAAATTTCATATATAAGAATGTTGTAACATCTAGTTGTGTATCTCGATTTTTGGTTCCAATCTACTAGAGAGTTTATTTACAGGACCACCGAAAAGAATTTTAGTACTTTAATGTCTATGGACATCTTCAATATAATACAACTGTACACAGTCATTGTTTGGTACATGCCCAAAAACTCGCCGTCTGTCCTCGACCTTGGCGAGTTTTGGCGAAATATCGCCAAATTTGGCGATAGTCAGTCGTTTGGTCCATGCCCAAAGTATCGCCAATTGTCATCGTTCTTGGCGAGTTTTGGCGAAATATCGCCAAATTTGGCGATAGTCAGTCATTTGATCCATGCCCAAAGTATCGCCATTTGTCATCGTTCTTGGCGAGATTGGCGAAATATCGCCAAATTTGGCGATAATCTGTCATTGTTTGGTTCATGCTTAAAATCTCGCCAAATTTCGTCGATATTGACGAGTTTCGCCGAAATATCGCCAAATTTGGCGCCAAAAATTATTTCGTATTTTGTATAACACTAAAACTTTAACCCGTAGATTTTTGAACTTTTGTATTTAGAACTATTGTAATATCTAACTGTTTTCCATATCTTTTTTGACAGCAATCGACTGAGAATTTATTTACAGGTTGAGCCAAATGACTTTAAATACATTGAGGTGTATGGATGCATTCAATTCATTGAAAGTCTGTGGTCAATGAATACTTTGGCTATCCCCAAAATCTCGCAGACTATCTCAAGTTTGTCGGCTTTTGGTGAAATATCGCCAAATAAAGTGTCAGAAGGAAATATTTCAAATTGAACTCAGCTTGGCGATATCGAAATATTTGTCTAGAAATCGCTAAACCTTACTATTATTGATATTTTATCTCTATCAAACAAATAAGTTTAGAGGAAGTGCGTCGAAAATATTTTTGATATAATGGACGTGCAAGGAAGTCATGTGTCCAACACATGACTTCCTTGCACGTAGTATAAGGAAGTAATGTGATCCCGAAAAATTTTGGGGGCCAAATTTCGACAAAAAAACCGATTTTGACTACCTCTAAATTTAATTAAAAAAATTTTTTCGATGCATCTCATCGTAGGCTAGCATGCACGATCATATTAACGCGTCTGCAACTCATTTTGACCAGCGGCGAGTCTACTGTGGCCAGTTTTTCCATGCCGTCTGTACGTACGTACGTATGTATGTAACTCGCATATCTCAAGAACTATGGGTCGTAGAATGTTGAGATTTGATATTTAGGATTGTTCTATGATCTAGTTGTGCACCTCCCCTTTTGGTGGCAATCGAATGGATAGTTTATGTACAGGACCGCCCAAAAGATTCGAAATACATTACGCTCTATGGGCCGAAATTCATTAAACTCGCCTAACTCAAAAGCTATTAGGCGTAGAATGTCGAAACTTCATATTTTGGATAGTTGTAACATCTAGTAGTGCACCTCCCCTTTCGGTTCCATTCGACTCAATAGTTTATCTACAGGACCGCCCAAAAGATTCGAAATACATTACGCTCTAAGGGCCGAAATTCATCAAAGCGTTTTTTAGAGGTATTGGGCTATTTCAAACGACTCAGAAGTGATATATGCTGTAAAGAGTTAGAAAATGAATTTCTCCATTAAAAAAAGTCTCTTTATCATTTATAGTTCTGCTACAGGAACACTCAAAAGATTTCCAATACATTACGGTCAATGGCAATTTTAGGGGCATTCATCCATTTCAAGCACAATACCGTCCTACCACATAAGTTAGGTAATAATCCGACCACGGTCACGTGCATCCCTCAAGAACTATGCCAAAAGTCGCCAAGCTTGGCGACTTTTGGTGTACGTGTGTGCATATTTAACTCTCAAATCTCAAAAACTATTATGAAATTTCATATATAAGAATGTTGTAACATCTAGTTGTGCATCTCGATTTTTGGTTCCAATCTACTGGAGAGTTTATTTACAGGACCACCGGAAAGAATTTCAGTACTTTAATGTCTATGGACATCTTCAATATAATACTACTGTAGATAGTCATTGTTTGGTACATGCCCAAAATCTCGCCGTCTGTCCTCGACCTTGGCGAGTTTTGGCGAAATATCGCCAAATTTGTCGATAGTTAGTCATTTGGTCCATGCCCAAAGTATCGCCATTTTTCATCGTTCTTGGCGAGTTTTGGCGAAATATCGCCAAATTTGGCGATAATCTCTCATTGTTTGGTTCATGCTTAAAATCTCGCCAAATGTCGTCGACATTGACGAGTTTCTCCGAAATATCGCCAAATTTGGCGCCAAAAATTATTTCGTATTTTGTATAACTCTAAAACTAACCCGTAGATTTTTTTAACTTTTGTATTTAGAACTATTGTAATATCTAACTGTTTTCAATATCTTTTTTGACAGCAATCGACTGAGAATTTATTTACAGGGTGAGCCAAATGACTTCTAATACATTGAGGTGTATGGATGCATTCAATTCATTGAAAGTCTGTGGTCAATGACTACTTTGGCTATCCCCAAAATCTCGCAGACTATCTCAAGTTTGTCGGCTTTTGGTGAAATATCGCCAAATAAAGTGTCAGAAGGAAATCTTTCAAATTGAACTCAGCTTGGCGATATCGAAATATTTGGCTGGAAATCGCTAAACCTTACTATTATTGATATTTTATCTCTTTCAAACAAATAAATTTAGAGGAAGTGCGTCGAAAATATTTTTGATCTAATGGACGTGCAAGGAAGTCATGTGTTGGACACATCACTTCCTTGCACGTCCATTATATCAAAAATATTTTCGATGCACTTCCTCTAAACTTATTTGTTTGATAGAGATAAAATATCAATAATAGTAAGGTTTAGCGCAAGGTGCTAGGTGTACAAAGGACGAGGATACGAGGATCCGATAAATACGTACGTACGTATGTACGTACGTATAGGTACGTATGTATAGTACGTTTAGAGGAAGTGCGTAAAAAACATTTTTGATTTAATAGACGTGCAAGGAAGTCATGTGTTGGACACATCTGATGTGTCCAACACATGACTTCCTTGCACGTCCATTAGATCAAAAATATTTTCGACGCACTTCCTCTAAATTTATTTGTTTGAAAGAGATAAAATATCAATAATAGTAAGGTTTAGCGATTTCCAGCCAAATATTTCGATATCGCCAAGCTGAGTTCAGTTTGAAAGATTTCCTTCTGACACTTTATTTGGCGATATTTCACCAAAAGCCGACAAACTTGAGATAGTCTGCGAGATTTTGGGGATAGCCAAAGTAGTCATTGACCACAGACTTTCAATGAATTGAATGCATCCATACACCTTAATGTATTTAAAGTCATTTGGCTCACCCTGTAAATAAATTCCCAGTCGATTGCTGTCAAAAAAGATATTGAAAACCGTTAGATATTATAATATAGTTCTAAATACAAAAGTTCAAAATTCTACTGGTTAAAGTTTTAGAGTTATACAAAATACGAAATAATTTTTGGCGCCAAATTTGGCGATATTTCGGCGAAACTCGTCAATGTCGACGACATTTGGCGAGATATTAAGCATGGACCAACAATAACAGATTATCACCAAATTTGGCGATATTTCGCCAAAACTCGCCAAGAACGATGACAAATGGCGATACTTTGGGCATGGACCAAATGACTGACTATCGCCAAATTTGGCGACATTTCGGCGAAACTCGCCAAGGTCGAGGACAGACGACGAGATTTTGGGCATGTACCAAACAATGACTGTCTACAATTGTATTATATTGAAGATCTCCATAGACATTAAAGTACTGAAATTCTTTTCAGTGGTCCTGTAAATAAACTCTCCAGTAGATTTTAACCAAAAATCGACATGCACAACTAGATGTTACAACAATCTTATATATGAAATTTCATAATAGTTTTGAGATTTGAGAGTTAAATATGCACACACGTACACAAAAAAGTCCCCAAGCTTGGCGACTTTTGGCATAGTACTTGAGGGAGGCACGTGACGGTGGTCGGACCATTACCTAACTTATGTGGTAGGACAGTATTGTGCTTGAAAGGGATGAATCTCCTAAAATTGCCATTGACCGTAATGTATTGGAAATTAGAGCTGAAGCAAACCGCATGTATTCGGTTACTAAGATACGGATAATCACTCAGACTCGAAGTAACGAATTGTTACTTTTCGGTTGATATCGTTACTACTCGATCCGAAGATGTTTCGGATCGAGCAGCTTCGAACTTCGAATACAGACTGCCAGGCGAGGCGAACTAGAGGGGAAACGGGTTCCAGTAATCGAGTACTAATATCTTCTGTTATTTGTTACTGGGGTTACTGGATATCGGATCGCGGTTTCAAGGGGGAAATGACTTTCGAGTTTGCATTTCGGATCGACCAGGTTCGAACTTCGAATACAAGACTGCGGGAGGGAGAAAAATGAATTTCGGTATTTGAGTAATAGTATGTTCCTTTCCGTTACTAGATACCGGAAGTATTATGGATTCTCGCTGTTGGGAGGGAAAAATCAGTTTGAAATTTGAGTAGTAGTATGTTCTGGTTGCAATTCGTTTGTGCCGCGCCGAATGGTCTCGTTTTGATGAGGTTTGGAAGAATCCGTATGTTTCGTTACAGTTATGGAGATGGAATAGTATCTGCTGCTCTATTGATATGGGTCGTACAATGGGGGGATACGATCCGGTGTATAGTATGTTATTATGCGCAGTTGAACTCTTTTTTTGCGGGGGGGGGGAGGGGGTGTTCTTATAATTGTAGAGGAGCAATACATATAAGAGAAGCATGTTAGTAAGGGGTGCTAATTTCGGGCTTTCTAACATTTTAGTACTAAATAGTGGTGCAATCAGAATTCTTTCTTTCAGGGTGGTTCCGAAGCAGGATTGCGAACTTAACTTTTTCTTTTTCTTTTTTTTTTTTTAGCTAGAATCGAAATGAGTAATAAATAACAAATTATTTAAATACACCTTTTAAAAAAATATTTTTATAAAGTAAACGAATTCACACATTTTTATTATTTAAAATATTATTTGGAACTAAAAAAAATATTTAGCATGGAAACCTAAACACATTTTTTAAGTAATTGTTTAAAAAATATATAAAAAATTGGGAGCGACCCGGGATTTCTATGCCCACTCCTGCGTAAGCCACTGGTATTAAAATATTTCAATAAAGTTCAGTATGTTTCTAAAATGTCGGTGTTTAGGGGGCCATCTGCCCTATTTTATGGTACATTTTATTCCATGAACTCATGGAATACGCATAATCCGGTGCAACCATTCTTTCTGTATGAAAGGAGTGATAATTTTTGTTTAAAGAATGCTCTCATATATGCACCCACAGAAGGAGCTAACCCCTTTCATCTCAAAAGTGCAGAAATAGAACTGGAAATATCTTAAAAATAGATAATTCTCACTGAATTAAACAATTTTAAATTAAAATATGGTAATTTTTAATTTACTTCGAAAAACGATCCAGCAAAAGAAGTTTTTGATATGAAATAAGAACTCACAAATAATAAAGATATTATGCTTGTAGAAACGCAAAGTAGTTGATATCATACTGAGATCCCCTGCCCTGTGAATTTTATATATGTGGCCCAATCCCTGGATCTCAGTATTCGAGAACACGCAACCCAGAAAAAACACGAGTCACAAGCTTTCCTTTACACTTTTTATGATAAGAATGAACAGGTTAAACCAGCGTTCAGGATTAAAAAAAGGGGGGGGGTTGAGAAAAGAAAAGAATGGCATATGTCTTTGGAAGATTTCTATGTGTACTCAGTAATTCGGATAATTTAGCATTGTATAAAACCATAAATGTGTATAAAAACAATCTGTAAATCAGAGAAAATAAGCTCTAAATACAACTTTGTACAACTTCGCTAAAAAAAATTCTTTTTGGTTAGGTTTTGCTATGGCTTTATGTATGGGCGGCATATACCCATAACAACACTGTCCCGGATGTGCTGTTATGGGGCACTATATAACACCCTATTACCGATTCTATTAGTAGTAACGAAAGTAACGAGTAACGAATACTTAGTAACGAATAGCGAACATCTAAGTAACAAATACATACGGATACTCATTTTGTCGTTACTTTTACAGCACTATTGGAAATCTTTTGAGTGTTCCTGTAGCAGAACTGTAAATGATAAACACACTTTTTTTAATGGAGAAATTCATTTTCTAACTCTTTACAGCATATATAACTTCTGAGTCGTTTGAAATAGCCCAATACCTCTAAAAAACACTTTGATGAATTTCGGCCCATAGAGCGTAATGTATTTCGAAACTTTTAGGCGGTTCTGTAGATAAACTATCCAGTCGAATGGAACCGAAAGGGGAGGTGCACAACTAGATGTTACAACAATCCTAAATATAAAGTTTCAACATTCTACGCCTAATAGTTTTTGAGATATGCGAGTTTAATGAATTTCGGCCCATTGAGCGTAATGTATTTCGAATGTTTTGGGCGGTCCTGTAGATAAACTATCCAATCGAATGGAACCAAAAGGGGAGGTGCACAACTAGATGTTACAACTATCCAAAATATGAAGTTTCGGCATTCTACGCCTAATAGTTTTTGAGATATGCGAGTTTAATGATTTTCGGCCCATAGAGCGTAATGTATTTCGAATCTTTTGAGCGGTCCTGTACATAAACTATTCATTCGATTGCGACCAAAAGGAGAGGTGCACAACTAGATCATAGAACAATCCTAAATATCAAATCTCAACATTCTACGACCCATAGTTTTTGAGATATGCGAGTTACATACATACGTACGTACGTACGTACGTACAGACGGCATGGAAAAACTGGCCACAGTAGACTCGCCGCTGGTCAAAATGAGTTGCAGACACGTTAATAGGATCGTGCATGCTAGCCTACGATGAGATGCATCGAAAACATTTTTTAAATTCAATTTAGAGGTAGTCAAAATCGGTTTTTTTGTCGAAATTTGGCCCCCAAAATTTTTCGGGATCACATTACTTCCTTATACTACGTACAAGGAAGTAATAACAGGATTTCTCAAGTAAAATAAACGTAAGTGGGGTCTACATATTTTATTTTCTCAATTCCTGAATTGTCTTCACTTTTGAACATTTAATTCATTCAATGAAAAGTAAGAACACACAAGTTTAACAAATTTATATATATACTACTTTATTTTTAATTGAAAGTCGTAATTAGATATTTTTAAACATCATATTAACTAAAGGGTTTCTATTATTCGCTGAAATAACTGCAAAAATTCTCTGTACTACGAAATTTTCTCTATAGCTATATTTTTAACTGGAACCAAGTGACTTCGTTATAGCGAGATATATCATGTATATTGCACCTACATTTTGTTTTACATTTTTTCAAAATTATGTATGCGGACCGGGGAAGTCATAGAGTCACTGGTCCTTTAGTACCACAGACCAAATATTCTAATTTCCAACCCTGCTTTAAATGTAAATTAAAATTACCAAGCAAAAGAAAAAAAAAAACTAATGCAAAATTCAATCGAAATTCACATGCGGTCAACTTACAAGGGTCTGCTCTCTCTCTCTCTTTACAAATTAAAATCCATTCACCATTCAAGCACTTTCGAGCACTTTTGTCCTAGAAAGCGAAATTCACGGGCGATTTGATTTTCGGCACAAAGCTAACTTTCACCGCCGGTTAACTCAAAGAGCGGCCGCTGATGTTCTGATCTATTCCAAAAATCTGTTTTTCAAGTTGGTGTCTTCGCTATGCGCGCGCCCTCTCGCAGAATGCGCACTTTTCCATCATAAACATTATTTATGGGTCCCTATTTATTAAGAAAACTGTAATGCAAGGCATTAAGTCGGATAATAAATTAAGTAACTCGGTGGTGTGTGTGTGTATATATATATGCTTCTAAGGACGCATATTTATGCTAAAAACTCAAGGACAGCAGAATATGGCCTTCAATAAACCGTTTTTGAAAGTATTTTTAGTTTTTTTTACATGAGGGAAAATTTATTTCTTGAAATGTGATACTTTTAAATCATAGACGATGTTAGACAAATAATGTATCAGGGGAAAAATGACCAACATCGTAAACATTCCCAGGAAATGAAAGATATTTTTGTCTAATAAATATTAGAAAGAGAAATCTTACAAATAACGGAATGATTATTTTAGAATGGAATAACATATTTTTTAAACGCAGTTTTACGTTTTGAAACGACTGAATTCTTTTTTTTTTTTCCACATATCTATCTTTGTCGGTCAATGTTTGTTTATGTGATTATGGCAGCACTACGCTTGGGCGATCTGCCAAGGATGGGGGAGGGGTGCCTTGGCTAGGAGGACTTTCTAAGGGGTTTCTAAGCGGTCCTAACGCGTATTCACGTTACACCTGGAGAAAACCCACCAAAACTCCAGACCGTTAGATCGGCAGCAGCGCGATGGGACCCGAACCCGGGACCTTCACACTTCGGCCGTCTACCATTTTCTGTGACATAACCACTGGGCCATGCTGAGGCTCTTTCTCGGTCAAATAAAGTATGTTCAGTTTTCTGAACGTATTACTTTGACAAAAAACTATAAATGCAGATGATTTCAATCAGTTATATTTTTTAAATTATTCCTTAAAATCTAAATACCTTTTAAGAATGGAAAAAGTATTAAAATCTTACAAATTATTAAAATTTACAATTAAATTAATTTTTAATCGTTGATAGAGTGTCAATGATTATTGTCATAAATTAGTTATCTCTCTATTCTAAAAAAAAGTAACGGCCGTTGTCGCCGCCGCTGTCAAGAGCTTGTTGGGCTATCTTCTCTTAAACCGTGGGGATTTGAATTTCGAGAAACATGTCCACGGGTTCGGAAAATTCCGAGGAACCTCATAAGCTGACTTAAATCTCGAAAATCGATTTATTTTAGAGGATATTAATAAAAAACTGAAAAAATAAAACATAATGGTTGCCAGATTTGGCATAAAATCATTCATTCCTTTGCAACAAAGCCATTCTAAGTACGTAGAATCGCGTGAAATTGACAAACATTAAGTAGAATGACACCCATTTTACGCCAAATTAAAAAAAAATATATGAAATAAATAACTAAAAGTGTGCTACACAAAGTTGACAATTTTCAAATAGTAAGTTCGCTTAGACAACAGGAATTTAGAATTAACGATTATTCGTTTTTTCAAAACAGAATAACTCATTGTAACCCATTTTGAAAGCGCCATTTTGGCAATAGGTACGATCTGGCAAAATGGTATCTTTCCTAGCAGGGTGAATCTAAACCGCGAGTTCCAAAATGTTAGAACCCAATATCTTGAAAATGTAAAATATTTGAAATGCAGATTATTTTAAAGCCGGTTCGGTCCAGCTGGAGTATTTACTACTAGTAGAAATATTGGGTGGCCTTAACTATGCCATTATAGCAGTTATAGTACACTTTGGATATTTGCCAGGGCGGCTGGATGATATAATTCGCGGTGCTCAATACGTCCATCTGCAAAGGATTATGTTATATGAAAAATAATGGATAACGGTTTTCCGGGAACGTTACATGAGCAGTCATTGTAGGTTGTGAGCATGTGTCAATCACCCAATCATGAAAAGTCGCCTTTGGTGGCAAGCTGTTACGTAGTTTTTATCAAAGAAAATGTATGAAGTACTGTTTTCTTAGAGCTAATTATTAACTATACATATACGCAAGTCGCCCAAATATGAAAATTCGCCAATAATTGGCTAATACGCAAGGTGTTCCATGGGTTTCACATAATTAAAAATAGTGCGAAGTTGAAATTTTTATGTGCCAAGCAACATGCAAGAACCAAGCAATGTGTATCTCGGTAACATTCTATCGGATCCAACCTTTGGGTTTTGTTTGTTGAAATTATGCCTTTTTTACGTTTGACTTCATTTATTTTTAATCTATGCTGAAACTCACCCGAATTTCGATAAACAACTTCTATGGCATGCATTCCCGTGTAAACGGAACTTTATTATAGGAATGTGTGTTAGGATGTTTTTTTTTTTTCCCATTTCAATTTATCTTTCACAGCCGGTTTAGATAGACACCTTTCATTTCCAGAGCGTTTTCAATCTTAAATGAGCTGTAATCAGAGTTACGTAAGTCTGGTTCGGTTTCTGCGGTTTGCTGGGTGACAGCTCGTCACGTAAACAGAGACGTAATTGGCTCGCATTCCTTCATGGAGAACCGGAACTCAGTGGTCAACACTTTGAAGTCTACTGAGATTTGGTACTTTTCGGCCTTACCATGGCACAGTGATTATGCCACTGAAAATGGTACATGGCCGAAGTGTGAAGGTCCCGGGTTCGGGTCCCATTGCGCAGCTGTCGATCTAACGGTATGGAGTTTTGGTAGGCTTTCTCCAGATGTAACGTGAATACGCGTTAGAACCCCTTAGAAAGTCCTCCTACCAAGGCACCCCCCCTTGGCAGATCGCCCTAGTGTAGCGTCGCCATAATCACACACAACAACAACACATTGGTACTTTTCATATTTTTTTATTACTTTTAAGATACATATTTTAATTTTTTTTTTCATTTTAAACTTCAAATTGCTCTTATACGTAATGAAGGGAACAGTCTTGCCGACTTTACAAAATTTTCGTGGGTGCTTCAGAAATTTTTTTTTGTTTTTTCGGTATGAAGAGGAAAAAGTGGAGATTATTTTTTTTTAGCACTAGGACGCTATTTCGTCCAGTCCCAGATTTTTGTCTACGCGGCTTTGTCAACATGATTTGTAGACAGATTTTACAGAAATGATTTGTAGACAGGTTTTGTAGAGATGATTTGTAGACACGTTTTGTAGACTTGAACTGTCGCGGTGAAGATATTTTTAAATGGGTTTCCCAGAGAACGCGTAGTTGGGGCGGGGGGAGATGAAAATCTTGAAAGTCACACAAGGTTTGAAATTTTTGATAACGGATCGCCAAGTTTGCTGCCGAAAAACAACTCCGAAACCGAACCAAGCTTGGCGCTATCTTCCGAATTTGGCTAGAAACTAGAAAAGTGTAGTTAGAATATGCCTTTCAAAGATTGTAAAATAGTGTTAGTAGTCGATTTTAATAGAGATTTCAATTCCAAATATGTGCTTTCTGGAACATGAAAGACAAACACGGCACACTCATGGAGTAGGATGCCCATTCCGAACAGCATTTAAAATGGTGAAGTATAGTTGGAATAGGCTGGACGGAAATTGTAAAACAGTTTCAGTAGACGATTTTAAGATAGATTTCGATTCCAAAGATGTGTTTTATGGAACAAGAAAGAGTGGGTTCCTATTTTAACTCTCCCCTACCTAAAAAATCGCCGCACTTTGGTGAGTCTTGCAGTCATGGGTTTCTATGGAGTTACTCACAAATTTTAACGCTCCCAAAAGAATTAGATGAAAATTAATCGGACAAATATTAGCGATAAACGCACAATTTATAAAATCAGAAGACACCTAATTATTAAAATTACATTAAATGCCAACCAAAAATTAATAAATATGTAATGGAATAAGTAATAAGCTGTAATTAGATGTTGTTCCAAATCGCCATTTTAATTCAAAATTAAGATTGCCACATAAATAGAAAAAATCGCCGTGGTCACTGCATATGTTTAATGATCGACACCTTAGCGAGAGTAGAAGTCAGCCCGGGAAAGACAAAAACGGCAGACCCATGGATTATGATGCACATTCCAAATAGTATTTGAAACACGGTGAAGAACAGTTGGAATATATTTGGCGGAGATTATGAAACAGTTTTAGTTGGCGATTTTAAGATAGATTTCGATTCAAAGATGTTGTTTTTTATGGAACAAGGCAGACAAACACGCCACATTCATGAATAGTGATACACTTTCTAACTGAATGTAATAAGGAAAGAAAATAGGGAAGATGCATAAATTATGATACGCTTTTAATATATAACATTTTAGTGCGTATTTAAAATCTGAAAGTGTTTCAGATTTTAAATACGCTAATAATTTGTTTAAAGAAAATTTTCCCCTAGTTTACATTTACTTAAGCTCTAGGATCAATTCAATTTTAGCTTAGATTTAAAAAGGAGCTCTATCTTTCGATTTTTTATCGTTTGCACTCAAGCTCTAAAGCACCCACATACATCACCTACAAATAGTACAATTCTACTTCAGAACTTAAACAAGCATTAAGCACCCATTCAATTGTTCTTGAAATTGGGCTGTTGAAACTTTGGTTCCCAACACCTAAAAGGATAAAACCAAAAATGGGATGGATTTCGTATTCTAAACAAAATGAAATTTTTTTTTAAACTCACGTTTACTTCTTCCACCTGTAATTAGTTTTATTCAAGTGTGTGTTGTGGACAGGCAGTAATATAGAGCGATCCATTTTAGCCCTCTATCTACCGCATTAAGCATTGCCAAGAATATCAACTTGAAACTGTTTTTTGTTTTTGTTTTTTGTTTTGTTTTAGTCGATCAATGAATGTTCCCTACTAAATTATGGAGTAGTAAGAAATAAAATTAAGAGAATTAACAAACACTAGCGATACATCTGATGATCGTTTCAGAATCAAGTAGTGAGTTTTTTTGAAAAGAGTATAACACAAAAATTGAAGAAGAGTGCAGTAGTGCTTTGATTGACTTCCTTTTTGGAAATCTAATCATTTAATCATAAAACCAACGTCTGAAAATTCACTAATGCTCATATACTTTTTTTTCTGGCTCGATATGATTAGAAAAGGAGCGAGGAGCTGTCCATTAAGAACAATTTTACTCTAACAAAACATGCAGTTTTGGTGTGAGCTGATCCAATGAAGTATTTGTTATTGAATTTTTTAAAGACATGGTTACAATGCATCAAAGAAAATTTTTTCAAAAACAATTGTATTTTTACGATACTTCTAAACCCCGTCAGTTGATAGTGTTAAAAGAGTACCCTTTGGCGTTTCTTATGGCCCTTCAATCTGACGGATGTGGCCCGCAATTCAAACACTGAAGTACAATTGCTCTCGAGTCCTGTTTAAGCGTGGGAGAGAATTTCCAACACTGCTGGACTGTTACAACTTCAAGGGTGAGATGAAACAGGCATGGAGACGCACAACGTTTTACTAAATCCTGCGACGATTTTGGTTTTTGAGAAACGTACTTTAATTCTATTTTTTACATTATCATTCCGCGCGGAAACTTCGCACTCGAACGATTTCGTTTTGTGGGAACAGAACCTCTGAATACCAGTGCTTCATGCAGACGATCATTTAAATAAAAATAAATAAATAATAATAATAAAAAAAATAATCATAAAAACTTAGTTATCTGAAAAACTCTTTTAAACGAATTGTAATACCTAATTTCTCTTCATACTCTGTTGCACGTGACTTCAACAGGACGTCATGCCCATTGCGACAGCTCATTTTATCACACAAATGATTCACTTTTTTGACTTTCAGAAATAAAATAGAGCTGAAAATAGTGAAAAATCGCTTTAAACTGAAAGAACGGCTGAATTTTCAGATTTTTAAGTGTGCATTTTTTTCTGTATTTTTGCACATAATTAGCAAAAAATTCAAACGGATCGTACAAACGGTGTAGTAAACGGTGATAAAAGTTTTATTTTCGAGTGGTAAAACCGGAACTATTACAGAGTCAGTGAGTCAAGGATAAGTGTCACTGTAACAGTAGGTTTAACAAATGCGTTAGGATACGATACCCCTACACTTTTGCAACTCACGCCGCCTTGAAAATGTGTTTGTTTGCATCGTATTCGTGGATGCGCCATGCTAAGATCCAAAGCAGTCATTTGAAGCATGAAATCCGTGCATTGAAAATTCCGCTGCAGCGGAGTTTCGACTTTAACGCTAGAGTTGCGTTCAAAGAACTCTCCCGTAAGGGAAATCCCCCCCCCTTCTTTTTTCAAATGGGGGTGTTTGTAAGAGTTTATGAAATACACGAACACAATTATTTTAGTTAAGCACGTGTCACACTGATTTAACCCATTAAGCGCCAAAGCTCCCATTACGGGAACATCTATTATATATTTTTTTTTCTTAAAATATTTTAACGCAATTTACGAAATACGCATTTTATATAAACACTAGCTGAAGTACCCGTCCTCGACGGGTTAGTGAATGCAAATTTCCAAAAAAGCAGGAACTTTCGTCAGCATTGTAGGAGTACACAGAATGAATGTAGTACGTTGCCAAAGTAAAGAAAGCGAAGTTATAATTTTTATGTATTGTTAAAATATTACAGGTTAGAGAGTCACTAAGTAATACCATTTGATTCGCTTTAGTCGTAATTATGGGATACGCGAATGAATATTGACACATACTGAAATAATTTTCGCAAAATCTAAAAATTTAATCAACATTTTGAAAAATTGGAAGCCTAGAATTTAAGTTGAGTGACAACCTATCATGTCACCCAAATTCGTTCCATTCCCTGCAGTCTTTATTTCGTGATGCTGGAACAATTTTCAGCATTTTAAAACGATTTTCGCAAAATCTCAAAATGTAATCAAAATATTTTTAAAATTCAACGCCTATAAATTAAGATTAGCAACTACCTATCCTATCACTAAATTTCGTATCATTCGTATGAGCCGTTATTACGTGAAGTTTGAAGAAATCATCATTGAACGTATTTTGAGAGAATTTTCACAAAATCTCAAAATCTAATAAAAATGTTTAAAAAATTGGACTCCTATAGTTTATGTTGAGCAACCATCTATCGTGTGACCCAATTTCATATCATTCGCTTTAGTCGCTATTACGTAATGCGGGAACAAAAATTCACTCAGTTTTAAACGATTTTCACAAAATCTCGAAATCTGATCGATTTTTTTTAATTAGATGCTTATAGTTTAAGGTGAGTGACCACCTATCATTTCACCCAATATCATTTTTTCACCTTTGCAGTTATTACGTGATGTGCGAACACAAATTTACGCAGTTTGAAATGATTTTCGCAAAATTTCAAAATCTAATCAAGATTTTTTAAAAATTCGACGACAATGTTTTAAGTTGAGTGATCACCTATCATGACACCCAATTTCATATCATTCGCTTCAGTCGTTTTTACGTGATGCTTGAACACAAATTTACGCAGTTTGAAAGGATTTTCGCAAAATCTCAAAATCCAATCAAGATTTTTTAAAAATTGGACGCCTGTGTTTTAAGTTGAGTGACCAGCTATCATGACACTCAATTTCATATCATTCGCTTCAGTCGTTTTTATGTGATGCTTGAACACAAATTTACGCAGTCTGAAAGGATTTTCGCAAAATCTCAAAATCCAATTAAATTTTTTAAAAATTGAACGCCTATGTTTTAAGTTGATTGACCACCTATCATGACACCCAATTTCATATCATTCGCTTCAGTCATTTTTACGTGATGCTTAAACAAAAAAAGCGTCACGGACAGAATGACAGAACGACAGAATGACAGACAGACAAACTTTTTTTTCAGGGTCGCATCGGATTCCCGGGTGCTTGAAACGGATAGAAATCGCAAAATTTTTGAATTCCAAGAAATGTACAGACAAAAGTCTAATTTTATTTATATAGATTTACACTATAGGGTGTGTTATATATTTTTATCGGAACAATATATTTTAATTTAATGTTTTTTTCTAATTTTTAAAAAAGTGAAATTTTGTCTTTATGACTGTCTTATATAAAACTAAAAAACTAAATAAATAAATGGCCACTTAAATGTTTCAAGTAGAATGCATATTTAAAACCAACATCTAGAAGAACAACATTCTTAAAATCCTGCATGAATAGATTCCTATAAAGGAATGTTATGAACGCTTATATTTCTTGTTCCCACAGCGGGAGCTTTGGCGCCCTCCCACTAGTTAGCATTTCCAGTTACTCTGTATTCGGTTCCTGGTCATTCTGTCATTCCTGGTAATGAGATGGCGGATTCTCTTGCCAGGTTGGGCTCTGGCTCTTTTTTTGTTGGACCTGAGCCGGTTCTCGGTATCTCGAGTCAATGTTACAGGGATACTGTGTTTAGCCACTTTAGCAAGCTTCAGTATTCCAGCTGGTTTTAAGTGTAATGGCCAGAGGCAGGCCAAAGAGATCAATCTTGGCTTTCCTGGTGTTAAATGCAAGGAACTTCCGTGTCTCAACAGGTCCAGTCTCCGTAGGGCTATTGGCCTGTTAACTGGGCACTGTTGCCTTAAAAGTCATCTTAACATAATGAAGGTTGTCGATGATCCCACTTGTCGGGGTTGTCTTCTTAAGGAGAAAACTGCTTTACACATCCTCTGTGAGTGTGATCTCTGTACTTCTGTGTACTTCTCTGATTATAGGTTTGAGCATCTTGGGCGCCATGTCATTGAGCCCTGGGAGCTTCACAAAATGTCTGTTAGGTCTATGCTGATGTTCGCATCTGCTACTGGGCTCTTTTCGTAGGGCCTTTTCCATATTGCTTGGGGATGATACAATAGACCCAGGGTCGCGGTGTCTGGCCCTTTTTGGGCCTCCCCTCCAAGTCATAAGTCATAGCATTTCCAGATTGATTTCAACAATAAAGAAATGTTTGGCACTTCGCAGGCTGGTTATTTCGTACATTATAGTATCATCAACAAATATAATTACTTTATATATACAGTTTTGAGAGCATCTGCGTAAAAAAAGGAATTGCTGTATGCAAAATGGAGAAAGACATTGATCCCCATAACACTCCAAAGCTCCCGCTACGGGAACATGCTATATTTCCTAAATGCTTTGAGTTTTAAATAAATGTCAACTCTTCTATAATAGAGGCATGCAATGAATGTAAAAAATCTATATACATTTAAAAATTTCTATATGATTCTCATAGTAACGTTTAATGGGCTAAGGGGTCTTATACTATTTAAAAATGATGAAAGTCGAAAATAAGTTCTTTTATGTATGATCCTCTATATTTACAAAAATAATTTATTTCCATGTAAGACGTTTTGTATATCAATAGAATGGCCTTCTATGTTTACATTAAGGTCTTCAAAAGTGTTCTAGGTTAATTACTAGTAATTAATTTATTCACTCATTAAAAGCAACTATTTTTCATATTGGGCTCCCTACGCGTAGCCTAATACAGATAAAAATAATGCCACAGACTCAATATTTTTTCTGTATACACTCTGATAATGCATAATTAAAATGACCAATTCTTATTTAGATGTTACATACAGAAAAATAATAATTAATTATTTTTTCACTCATTAACAAATGAAATTTTTTTTTGTAAACTAAAAAAAAGAACCGTCGGGTATAAAAATACGGCATTTTAATTATGCATTAGCAGAGTCCCAGACAGCGCATAAGCTTAAATCAAGCTTGACATTTCTTTGAATTTGACGTATTAATACAAGCTTGACAGTTCTATTCAATTTAAGCTTGCAGCAAGCTTGGAGATTACAAAAAAATGAGTCAGCCAATATTTTCCGCCGAATTGAAGTCATTGGAACTGTCAAGCTTGAATACAACTGGATGACTGCTGGAAAGCCACATCCACATAACAAATAAGGCATCATCCCTCATAAATGTACTTGACCATAGAATAAAAAAAAAAAAGATTCGATATTTCCAAACATTGAAATTCTTCAAAATAAAATACAAATAGACTACAAAATTGAATTCAAAATCAGTCGTTTGTCTCGATTTTGGCCAATATTGCCCAACATGAGTGCTGCGATATTGAAAGTTTCAAAACGGATGCTGCTTTTAAGTTTATATAATGCTTATTTCCCTATTAGTAGAGTCTATAAATCACACATAACATTATTTTAATTTTGATTCATCCCAAGGAAAAATAAAAGAAGCAGATCGGCATCAGCCATCGGCCAATACTAATCAATCTCGCCAAAAAAAGGCGTGACAACCATAACATTCACTTCAAACTTTAGTCATACCATCCTGCGTTAGATTGGCAAACTGGTTAGGGCTCTGGCTTCCCACGCTTTAGGTCCCGAGATCGATCCCAATCCGGACGCTAGACCGAAACAGATTAAAATAACTTGAGGGAAAAGTAGAGGGGAAAATGCGTGGGGAAAAAAATGTATGGGGCGAGATCGCCGGCCGGAGCCCCATGTATTAAAAAAATTAGGAATTTTTTTAAAGTTTGAATTAAGCTTTCTATGTCAAGTTTGAATTAAGCTTTCTATGTCAAGCTTGATTCAAGCTTTCTATGTCAAGCTTAATGCAAGTTGCGCAAGTGTAAACTTGAACTCTTGATTCAAGCTTGCATTAAGCTTACACGCTTGAAATTTTCAAGTTTAATTCAAGTTTATTGATTTGATAAATGAAGATTGCTGCAAGTTTGATGGAAATTTGCTGTGCTGTCTGGGGTGTAAGTAGAAAAGAATTTTGAGTCTGTAAAAATGATTTTTACGTGCGAATAGCTTCGCGCAGTGAACCACATTTAGAAAATATAGTGGCTTTCAATGTGTTGATTAATTTAAATTTTCTAATAACTTGGAAAACAAGACATTAATGTACACAGAAAAGGCCATTGTATTGATATGCAAAATTCCGTATATGTCAATAAATTATTTATATAAATAAGGGACCCTATTCATGAAAGCACTTTTTTCGATTTTCATCATTTTTAAAAGCTACAAGACCCCTTGAGCCATTCCTGTATACATTCTTACAATTTCCGTACATAACGTAATGACCAAAAACAATATATTTAAAAATAGGCAGTGGTATTCAACACAATACTGCTAAGTACAGTACTACTGTCAAGTCCTACAAGTGTGTTCGAATGAATTGCTCAGTGCATCGGGGGCGTAGCTGAAGGAGGGGCGATAACCGATTACCTCCCACATTTCAACCGATATAAAGTACCATCATACAGTTTTGAACAAAAGCAATGTATTAAAAAAGGCTGTGCTATTCAACACTGTAAGGTTCGCGAGTACCGCGAACTCACGAAATCCTAGAAGGCGTCCTAGCCTGCCCGAATTCACGGAGACCCAAACTTTAGTTTAAAAGAAGTGGCAAAGGAAGAGACAGAAAAGCGAACTCTTTTAGGCGAGATGTAGTGTTGTGTTTTTGATGCGCGAAGTTTCACATTTTCCTTTTCTTACCTGTGTCAGGTGTACTTTTTGTAAAAGTGTTGTCCAATGATGTATTAAATGTTAGTTAAATGTTTCAAAAGTCTCTTCATTCGACATTTATAAATATTGACGAAGTTTCTCACTGCCTTCTCATTCGCACGATGTCTGGAAACCTTACTAACACAATACAGCAAAGCACTGCACATTACTGTCAGTGGACAAAATGTATGATCAGTATCAGAGGTATCGCTAGAAATTTAGTCAAGGAGTGTGCAAAAGTACTCCTTAATTTATTTCGGAAGAGTGAATTTGATTTTAGAGGAGTAAAATTAGAGGTTCAAGGAGTAAAACGTAAAGACTGGTATAAAAGCTACCCATGTTTAAAAAAAATCTTACTTTTCCACCATTTATACTTTAATTTATTATCAATTTTATCAATATTATCAATATTTTTAGTATAAATTTTATATGATTAATTTTTTTATTTTAATTAGTTAATTTGTTTTTCTCCCCCTCTAGTCAGCACTTTATCCTACACTTAAAAGGGGGGGGACATAAATTTTGATTGAACTTACTAAAACCGCGTCAACAAATTAAAAACACCGACAATATGATTATGAAGTTACTAATTCTAATAAATAATTTTAAAATAAATATATTGAGTTGGGGAAAAAAAGCTTGTAGAGTGATTGAAAGTGTTATTTTGTTTGAAATTAGCCAATTACGAAACTAGTTTACACTTGTTGTTTAACTTAGCATCACCTGTACTAGATAAAATGCACCTACATCTGCTTTAAAAATCGTAAAATTCTCCGAGAAAAATTTACAATGCAACAAAAAATAAATAAGTGAACGAATAGTAATGTTTTTGGACGTGTCCATGGTATATGAGTAAGCAAATAACTTGTTACATAAATGGCATACAATTTCAGGAGTGTTAATGGACTGATCTTCTTATTTTGTCATTGATGATGTATCCCTGGTCGGAGCAAGGAGGCTTTAGTCCCACCCCCTCCGAAGAAGACATTGATAAGATTTTACTTCATTGTACCCCTTTTAAAGGCCTTTCTCATACAGGTTTGGTCTCTGGAACCGTGGTCTAAGTTTCGGATAAGATTTTTCTGTATGTTAACAGATTGCTACTAGAAATCGAAACACAAACCCAGAACTATGAAAGTCTTAAAATTAAAGAATTAAGCTCCCGTCTGGGAGTACGCCGAGACACACATTGACCGTCTCGAAGGTAAAAAGAACGCCTTGCTCACAAAAATTTGAAGAGGCCACCCCTATATATCTAACAAAACAATCTGCAAGAATATCAATCTGAAACCTTCGACCTTCAATAACTCTTCTTTTGCCTGCCTGCCTGATTTTCTTTGCTGATCTCTACTGATTTTTGCCCTTTCGGGGAATTTCGGTAACTTTCGGCAACTTTCGGAGAAAACTTGGATTTACATTCTGGAGATGGCGCTCTTTCGAAGGGGTTTCAATTAAACACCAACTAGAGGCAGTCAGGCAGGGCGGGTTATCCTATGTTGAGGGAGATTGTCAAGATTGGAGAAAACTCAATCTGCTGAAAAACCAGCAGTTTCCAAGAGAGAAGAGATTTTTTAAGTACTTGGAAATATTATACAGGATCCAGAAAAGGTTAAAGAATTGCTATATAACAATCGAACAAATTTAAAATTTCAGCTAAAAAGACAGCGCATAATTATTTAAAAAAAACTTTAAACTTTTTAATATATGTGTTCTTTCAAATCAAATGAGTTTAATTTTTTATTTATATGAGTCATCCGCTATAAAAATCATGAACAATGATTAAAGGTAACAGAGCGCTGTATTGTAAATTTTCCTTAAGTGAATTCAGATTTTCTTTCTTTCTTTCTTCTTTTAATTAGCTGCTCCGAAGAAGAATTTTGTGTCTGTCGAGGTTTGTCAGCAACATCAAAAATTATCCGCATATTCCACTTGAAAATTGTTCTTCAATTTTCCAGATAGGCATGACGAACCGAAGGGGGAGTTTAATGGAGTACCTTCATCACATGCTTACCTCCAGCGTGAAGTTTGAAGTGTGTTTTGATGATCTTGTAATAGAAAATACCCCAAAAGATGACAGGGCGTAAAATCGAATTCGGCTCGAAAAAGTCGGGCCGAGAGAATGAGGATAAAGTGAAGAAAGAGGGGCGTGCCGATAACAGCAAGTAGAGGACGTAGAGAGGAATTGGAGACCGACCCGCTTTCCCCCCGTCCACGAGGGGCGGTCTTCCAGCGGGTTGGAAACACGTTTTTTGACGTAAAAAAAAACGTGCTTTAAACGTCTTTTGGACTAATTGTGCGATTAGGGTAAGAGGCCTCTGTAGTCGGCTTGCGGAGATTCAAGTCCCAATGCTTTGCTTTAGAGAAAAGTGCCTTAACGCCTCATCCTTTTTCTCATAAAGTATTAGGTATATTTGAATGAAATTTTCCTGAGCTCATTGAACCGAAAGAGATTCTATTGCAGTCTGAAAAGTAACATAAATTCTAGACTGCAATAAAATCTCTTTCGGCTCAATGAACTCCAATCGGATTCGCGCAATCCTTGCGAATAGTTCTCTAGATTCACACATTAAAATTTAATTTAAAAATACCCAATACTTTCTGAGAAAAAGGATGAGGCGTTAAGGCACTTTTCTCCATAGCAAAGCATTGGGACTTGAATCTCCGCAAGCCGACTACAGAGGCCTCTTAAAAGTAATATTTCTAATTATTTTAAG
>JAWZYV010019398.1:2500-22500 GCA_038373885.1 Cheiracanthium punctorium
TCCGCCTCGAGGCGGACGGGAGCCCTCAAAAACTCGCCGCCGGAGGAAAGTGGGGAACCAAGGAGGCGGACTGTCCCCGGCGTTATCGGGACAGCCTCTTCAAGCCTAGCGCGCCCTAGGGCGCACCCCCTTCAACCGCTCGTCTGGCGGCAAGGGCAGCCGAGGCACCTCATGTTACGTTCCCCGTGCGTTCGAAACGGAGCCGTGGGGCTCCGAGTTTGGATTTTTTTACTCGCTCTCGTGCTGGTGCACGACACGGTAATGATCCTTCCGCAGGTTCACCTACGGAAACCTTGTTACGACTTTTACTTCCTCTAAATGATCAAGTTTGGTCATCTTTCCGGCACGCCGGCGCGACCCGAAGGCCGCTCCGAGCGCCAGTCCGAAGACCTCACTAAATCATTCAATCGGTAGTAGCGACGGGCGGTGTGTACAAAGGGCAGGGACGTAATCAACACGAGCTGATGACTCGTGCTTACTGGGAATTCCTCGTTCAAGGAAAACAATTACAATTTCCTATCCCCAGCACGAAGGAGGTTCAACGGGTTACCCAGTCCTGTCGGACAGGGAAAGCACACGCTGATTCCTTCAATGTAGCGCGCGTGCGGCCCCGGACATCTAAGGGCATCACAGACCTGTTATTGCTCTGTCTCGTGCGGCTAAACGCCGCTTGTCCCTCTAAGAAGAACGCCCGGCAGAGTGGACCGGGACGTCTATTTAGTAGGCTAGAGTCTCGTTCGTTATCGGAATTAACCAGACAAATCGCTCCACCAACTAAGAACGGCCATGCACCACCACCCACAGAATCAAGAAAGAGCTCTTAATCTGTCAATCCTTCCTGTGTCCGGGCCGGGTAAGTTTCCCCGTGTTGAGTCAAATTAAGCCGCAGGCTCCATTCCTGGTGGTGCCCTTCCGTCAATTCCTTTAAGTTTCAGCTTTGCAACCATACTTCCCCCGGAACCCAAAAGCTTTGGTTTCCCGGAAGCTGCCCGGCGTGTCATTTGAGGAACACAGCCGGATCGCTGGCTGGCATCGTTTATGGTTAGAACTAGGGCGGTATCTGATCGCCTTCGAACCTCTAACTTTCGTTCTTGATTAATGGAAACATTCTTGGCAAATGCTTTCGCAGTAGTTCGTCTTGCGACGGTCCAAGAATTTCACCTCTAGCGTCGCAATACGAATGCCCCCGTCTGTCCCTCTTAATCATTACCTCGTGTTCCGAAAACCAACAAAATAGAACCGAGGTCCTATTCCATTATTCCATGCACCATTATTCAGGCGTCGCGCCTGCTTTGAGCACTCTAATTTTTTCAAAGTAAACTTGCCGGTCACCCAAGACAACCGGTGAAGATCATCAAGAGAAACCGGCTGGCTGTTCAGAACAAGCAGTAACCACCGGTAAGTGGACCGCCCGTCTGGAACTGAGATCCAACTACGAGCTTTTTAACCGCAACAACTTTAATATACGCTATTGGAGCTAGAATTACCGCGGCTGCTGGCACTAGACTTGCCCTCCAATGGATCCTCGTTAAAGGATTTAGAGTGTACTCATTCCAATTACGGGGTCTCAAAAGAGTCCCGTATTGTTATTTTTCGTCACTACCTCCCCGTTCTGGGAGTGGGTAATTTGCGCGCCTGCTGCCTTCCTTGGATGTGGTAGCCGTTTCTCAGGCTCCCTCTCCGGAATCGAACCCTGATTCCCCGTTACCCGTTACGACCATGGTAGGCGCGTAACCTACCATCGAAAGTTGATAAGGCAGACACTTGAAAGATACGTCGCCGGGACGGGCCCGTGCGATCAGCCCAAAGTTATACAGAGTCACCACAGTTTACGGACCGAAGTCCGATTGGTTTTGGTCTAATAAAAGCGCTCGTCCCCGAAGGTCGGAGCTCTGCTGCATGTATTAGCTCTAGAATTGCCACAGTTATCCAAGTAGTAAGGTACGATCCAAGGAACCATAACTGATTTAATGAGCCATTCGCGGTTTCGCCTTAATACGGCATGTACTTAGACATGCATGGCTTAATCTTTGAGACAAGCATATGACTACTGGCAGGATCAACCAGGTATCTTCTCCGTCAAAGAGAAGGTTCGAATCGCAGCCGACTCGAATCCCGAACTCGTGGCGCGCCTCTCCGAAGGGAGAGGCGCGGACCCCGCAGCGACGGCGGGATCCACGTTTTATCACCACGTGCGAGAGATTCTCGTCATCGCGTTCGGTAGCAGTTCGAAACTCACGACGTCCCCGCCGGCATCAGCGCCGGGAGGTTTGCGTACGTGGGCGTCGAGCGGTTTGTGCGTCGGACGCAGGGGCAGAAAACCCTTCATCTCAACACGCTCCTCCTTCAGAGACTGCGGCACTCAGTCCGAGACTCTGGAAGATTCGCCGTGGAAGACTGAGATTGCGGGGCAGGCAGGAGTGGAGCGCCAGTCGGGCGCCGGACACTCAAAGTCTTTTCAATTCGAGACAGAAAGTCTCGATCGACTTGTCGACGACTTGCAATTCCCATACGGTGACCGTTAGTTGAAACTGCAAGCCGTATGAGAAAACAATCGGAAAAGAGGCCGAAACCCCAATCCTCTTGTCTTCTCACAGACACCACCTGCTCCACATGTAACGCGAAAGTGCTGCATCAACAAAAAATGGCCGCCGGAAACGACGTCGACTTCCGCCGATACTTCCGGTGCCAAATATGTCCACGATGCGCAAAATCGTAATCCTCGAAAATCATATGCTGTTTGACCGGAGTTTTCCGCATTAATTTCGAGGTATCGTGGTCTCGCACTTTTGTCCTTCCAAAATTTTTTCTTCGTACTACTATATTTGAACTTTGATAAAATAAACTCGCTTAAATTTTTTTTTCACACGTTTTGGTGTTTAGAGGCTCTCGACGCCCTTCCCTACACTTAAAAGGCATCGTCCGAAAAGTTTCGCGATTATCCGGCAAAGTTTTTTTTTTTCGTAACTTTGAAACTTTTTACAGCGTCATAGGATTAAAACCTGCCTTCTGAACACGAACGCAATCCATCGGAGCACGCTAACACACAGAAATTTACGCAAAATTTTTTCGCACGTTCTGGTGTTCAGAGGTTCATGAAGCTCTTCCCCACACTTAAACGGCATCGTTCGAAAAGTTTCGCGGTTATCCGGCAATATTTTTTTTTCGGAACTTTGAAACTTTTTCCAGCGTCATAGGATTTTAAAACTTGCCCTCTGAACACGAACAGAAGCCATCGGAACACGCGAACACACAGAAATTCTCTTGGAAATTCTTTTGCGCGTTCTGGTGTTCAAAGGCTCTTAAAGCCCTTCCCTACACTCTAAAAGGGGCAGAGTAAGGTTTAGAGATCCGCCGCTATGAATTTTCATGACGATCCGCTGCATAGTCCTGAAGTTGATGCGCTGCAGCGCCACCTAGTAGTGAGTAACACCTAAATGAAGTCAGAGTATATTCTCCATGCTCAAATGTGTCAGTATAAAATTTTTATAGCGGTCGGCCCAGCGGTATCGAAGTTGATGCGCTGCAGCGCCACCTAGCAGTGAGTAACATCTAAATGAAGTCAGAGTATATTCTCCATGCTCAAATATGTCAGTAGAAAATTTTTATAGCGGTCGGCCCAGCGGTATCGAAGTTGATGCGCTGCAGCGCCACCTAGTAGTGAGTAACATCTAAATGAAGTCAGAGTATATTCTCCATGCTCAAATGTGTCAGTATAAAATTTTTATAGCGGTCGGCCCAGCGGTATCGAAGTTGATGCGCTGCAGCGCCACCTAGTAGTGAGTAACACCTAAATGAAGTCAGAGTATATTCTCCATGCTCAAATGTGTCAGTATAAAATTTTTATAGCGGTCGGCCCAGCGGTATCGAAGTTGATGCGCTGCAGCGCCACCTAGCAGTGAGTAACATCTAAATGAAGTCAGAGTATATTCTCCATGCTCAAATATGTCAGTAGAAAATTTTTATAGCGGTCGGCCCAGCGGTATCGAAGTTGATGCGCTGCAGCGCCACCTAGTAGTGAGTAACATCTAAATGAAGTCAGAGTATATTCTCCATGCTCAAATGTGTCAGTATAAAATTTTTATAGCGGTCGGCCCAGCGGTATCGAAGTTGATGCGCTGCAGCGCCACCTAGTAGTGAGTAACACCTAAATGAAGTCAGAGTGTATTCTCCATGCTCAAATGTGTCAGTATAAAATTTTTATAGCGGTCGGCCCATCGGTATCGAAGTTGATGCGCTGCAGCGCCACCTAGTGGTGATTAAGATCAAAAGTAACAGAGAATATATTCTTCTCTCTCAAATGTGCAATTATAAAAAATTGTATGCCGATCGGTCCAACGGCATAGAAGTTTATGCGCTGCAGCGCCGTCTAGCGTCGAGTTTAAGCAGAACGGCTAATCTAAAACTATCGTACGTCCTCAAATGTCCATGCGTACTAATTTTCATCAAAAACGGTATTTTCACAGCAAGCGGTCCAACGGAATAGAACCCGACGCTCTTCAGCGCCACCTTGCGGCAATTTATGGCAAAATGGACTGCGTAAAAATATTCTCCGTGTTTAAATATCCCTAGGTACGAATTTTCGTCAAGATAGATCCAACGGTTTTGTCACAGCGAGCGGTTGAACAGAATTCGACGCTCTGCAGCGCCGCCTAGAGGAAAATGGATAGTGTGAAAATATTCTCCGTGTTCCAATATCCAAGCGCACAAATTTTCGTCAAAATCGCTTGAACGGTATTTTCGTAGCACGCAGTTGAACGGAATAGAAATCGACGCTCTGCAGCGCCGCCTAGAGGAAAATGGATAGTGTGAAAATATTCTCCGTGTTCCAATATCCAAGCGCACAAATTTTCGTCAAAATCCCTTGAACGGTATTTTCGTAGCACGCAGTTGAACGGAATAGAAATCTTCGTTCTGCAGCGCCACCTAGCGTCAAGTTACAGAAAAACGGATAGCGCAAAAGCGTTCTCCGTGCGCAAATATCCGTTCGTACCAATTTTCATCGGAATCTGTTGAACGGTATTTTCACAGCAAGCGGTCCGAAGGAATAGAACCCGACGCTCTTCAGCGTCACCTTGCGGCAATTTATGGCAAAATGGACTGCGTAAAAATATTCTCCGTGTTTAAATATCCCTAGGTACGAATTTTCGTCAAGATCGATCGAACGTTTTTTTCACAGCGAGCGGTTGAACAGAATTCGACGCTCTGCAGCGCCGCCTAGAGGAAAATGGATAGTGTGAAAATATTCTCCGTGTTCCAATATCCAAGCGCACAAATTTTCGTCAAAATCCCTTGAACGGTATTTTCGTAGCACGCAGTTGAACGGAATAGAAATCGTCGTTCTGCAGCGCCACCTAGCGTCAAGTTACAGAAAAACGGATAGCGCAAAAGCGTTCTCCGTGCGCAAATATCCGTCAGTACCAATTTTCATCGGAATCTGTTGAACGGTATTTTCACAGCAAGCGGTCCGACGGAATAGAACCCGACGCTCTTCAGCGCCACCTTGCGGCAAGTTATGGCAAAATGGATTGCGTAAAAATATTCTCCGTGTTCAAATATCCCTACGTACCAATTTTCGTCAAGATAGATAGAACGGTATTCTCACAGCGAGCGGTTGAACAGAATTCGACGTTCTGCAGCGCCACCTAGCGGCGAGCTAGAGGAAAATGGATAGTGTAAAAATATTCTCCGTGTTCAAATATCCATGCGCACAAATTTTCGTCAAAATCGCTTGAACGGTATTTTCGTAGCACGCAGTTGAACGGAATAGAAGTCGACATTCTGCAGCGCAATCTAGCGTCAAGTTACAGAAAAACGGAAAGTGTAAAAGTATTGTACGTCCTCAAATATCCATGTGTACTAATTTTCACAGCAAGCGGTCCGACGGAATAGAATTCGATGCTCTTCAGCGCCACCTTGCGGCAAGTTATGGCAAAATGGATTGCTTAAAAATATTCTCCGTGTTCAAATATCCCTTCGTACCAATTTTTGTCGAGATAGATAGAACGGTATTCTCAGAGCGAGCGGTTGAAGAGAATTCGACTTTCTGCAGCGCCACCTAGCGGCGAGCTAGAGGAAAATGGATAGTGTAAAAATATTCTCCGTGTTCAAATATCCATGCGCACATATTTTCGTCAAAATGCCTTCAACGGTATTTTCATAGCACGCAGTTAAACTAAGGTGACCAAACGTCCCCATTTTCTGGGGACAGTCTCCATTTTCAGGACGTTTTTCAAATTGTCCCCAGAATGTAAAAATGGAACTGGGGACAATTTTTTAATTATTGCATTGTTTTTCAATTAAATTGCTGTTAATTATTGCATTAATTATAAATGTCCCCAGTTTTGTTGCCAGAATCGGGGACATGTCCCCGATTCTGACTACAAAAATCTGGTCACCTTAAGTTAAACAGAATAGAAGTCGACATTCTGCAGCGCAATCTAGCATCAAGTTACAGAAAAACGGAAAGTGTAAAAGTATTGTACGTCCTCAAATATCCATGTGTACTAATTTTCACAGCAAGCGGTCCGACGGAATAGAATTCGATGCTCTTCAGCGCCACCTTGCGGCAAGTTCTGGCAAAATGGATTGTGTAAAAAAATTCTCCGTGTTCAAATATCCCCACGTACCAATTTTCGTCAAGCTAGATCGAACGGTTTTTTTCATAGCGAGCGGTTGAACAGAATTCGACGTCCTGCAGCACCATCTAGCGGCGAGCTAGAGGAAAATGTATAGCATAAAAATCTTCTCCTTGACGAAAGACTTGAGTATACCAAATTTCATGGTGTTCGGTCAATAACCTCCTTAACCATTTCGAACTTTTTTCTGTTTCTAAACTTTCGAAATGAAAAATAATCAAATAATATCCATTGTAAATGTTTATGGATGACGTAATAAATAACTAGCCTCCTTGAGAAATTTTGTGCCATACAAAATTTATATTCTTCACTCCCTTATCACAGACATGTATGCATATATGTGAGTTGCAGTAGTCGTAACCCCCCCATGAAAAATTTATGGATACGCCACTGATGTTTGGCAACAGTTTGCCAGCACATTTGAAGCAAAAATTGTTTCGTCAAAATGACCGCCGGATTGTACGTAACTACTAATGAGAATATTGAAGATTTTGTAATTTTTTGAATTGATCATACGCTTATCACTGAATCAATCATTCACTCATAACGATTCCGGACAACCACTAGAAGATAAAACTTACTGCCATTACTCTTTAGAGAAAAAAAAAAAGCGAAAGAACATCTGCACAGTTTGTGCTATCCGCTTCAAGTATATCAAAATTACGTATAAAAATGTAGAAAGAAGTCTGCGCTACTTTAAAAATCTCAAAATCTACCCATTTCCCTATTTTAAAGTTTTTTTTCGTTTTTTTCAGCACCATTTTATTTCCGAAAGTAAATTAAAAAAAAAAAAAAAAAAAAAAAGGTGTATTGTTTGCTCGACAACGCGCTGTTTCGAGTGAAGCTGTTTCGAGTGACAATGACATCATACTCCAATCATGGTTTACAGGCTTTGAAGAGAAAACTGAGATTCCAATTCGTTTAAAATTGTTTTTCCAGATAACGTCGTTTAACTTTTTTCGACAGATTTCGGTTTGCATTTAACCCCTCTTGTATTGATGCTTCAAGCAGACGATCATTTTTAATGAAAAAAAAGTTAAACGACGTTATCTGGAAAAACGACTCCTAAGTGTTTTAACCCTTCAAATTCTGGATTTCCTATCATTATGAAGCAGAATTCGTATTGTGTTGGATTGTTCACCCACTAATAAGGAAATTGAGGTCGGTTTAGCCGGTGCTGAAACAGGTTAGCTTTACCCCACTGATTCTTCTCCGACGCGCTGGTCTGGGTTCCGATCACTGCTTCCTCTAGTGGGATCGCGGGTAGAGGTTACCGTAAAAAGGAAATAATTTCAACAGACAAAACCCTTTAGAAGATTAAAAAGCAAAATATCATCTACACTGCTTTTACGATCTTCTTGTACTTTTTCATAAATATGTAGAAAGAAATCTGCACTACATTTAAAGAATAAAAATCTACTCGTTCCCTAATTTTAGAGAGATTTTTCGGTACTTTCCGATCCATTTTATTTCCGAGAGTAATAAAGTGTGTCGTTTGAGTGACATAAGTCACTGTCATCAGGCTTTGAAGGGACAATTGCAATCCCAAATCGTCTGAAATAGTTTTCCTAGATTACACAGTATTATTTTATTTCAGTTATTTTACAGCCTTTATTTACCCTCCTTTCTTCTTTTCAGGAATCTCGTGAAGCTACATTCAGGCTGCTCCGTGCCGCGATGATGTCACCAAGCTAAGCCACGGTCTCCGCCAAGAGATCGCTGAATTTTCTAGAAGAGAACAAAATATCAGCGTAGGAGAGAGAACTGTCAGCTGAGAAAGGATGGCCGTTACATTACGGCTCAATTAAATGCAATACGAAAAGTGAGTCTTTAGAAGGTTGCTAATACAAAATTATTAAATAATTAAACATTACACATATCAACACTTAAACCATATTTATTTTAAAACTTCTACGAATTTATGTTACACACTGAAACGATAAAGAATTAAGCATGCCACATTTGGTCGGTCGCTGGAGCTAAGCCATCCTACATGCACACCAACTGCGAGTGCAAGCGTAATCCTCTTCCTTCAGCGCGAGCCAGGTGCCAAAGTATTTTCCTGCGCGGTTGACAGTTATCGCCTTCCGCGCCGTAACGTGCTAGTTTCCGGATGCAGGAGATTACTGCGGGTCAGACCCCAACAGAACATCTGTTGTTTATTGCCTTATACTTGAAGCCAAAATGTGCCAAATACTGCTGTTATTATACGACTAGAAGTCGGTTGTGAACCAATTACAACCAGCGCTCTTCTGAAATTGTGAAAAAACTTTCCCATTCCAAAGATTTCGTTTTCTGTACATAGATATTCTTATGTCTACACAGACAATTTCTTTGCTTCGCTTGATTTCCGCTTATAGATACTTGATTTATTTGTGAAAAGAGAAATTAAACTGCATAATCTAGAAAAACAATTTTAAAGCCTCTATAAAAAAAAAAACTTGGCAGTTCGAGCCTCGTCAGGGGTAGATCCCCCTGAACCCCACAAATTTTTTAGTTTCATTATTGCCATATTAAAACGATATTAATTGACTTTGTCATTTTATCGCTCATCTTTTGCGTATTTTGCCTGGTAACCCTATGTTGGAATTTTAATGAATGTAACCTATTTAGGGAAAATACATGTGATGCATATTCTATAGCTTACAAAATATTGTAACAATAGATTAAAGCTGTTGTGAACTAATAGTATTTAAATGCATGTAAAATTATGTCGCATTTTTTCAATAAAGGGTGATGAGAGATAAAATGACATTCATTAATAGCGCAGTCTTATCTCTTTTCTTTTTGTAAAGGGCTGCAAGAGAGGGTGATGTAATTTAAAATTTTTTTAAAAGTGTCTGTTTTATGTAGTGTCTGAAGTATTTATTACTGAAACGTGACCCTAAAAAACAGCATTAAGTGGAAATGAGACATTTTTCAAAGTGAGAAGTTCACTGAAACGGTGAAACTTTTCACTTTTTGGATAGCGAATGCCGCTGACATAATATTTTTTGTGTCATTATATTGCAATGATCTCATGTTAGTACATATGATGCAAACTTTAAGTCAAGATTAAAATATTTTTTCTTTTCTAGATTCCACATCCCTGGAATTAATTCGAATTACACATGTGAGGAAAATTTCCGTTTCTTACTGTTCGAAGAATGGGCGGTCACGCAGCTAGTGTAATCATATAAGGTAAAAAGCTATTTTAAAATTTAAATTTATGTTCCATTACATGTATTTTTTAAATTTTTTATAACTGAATTTGTAACTTATTTTGATAGCTGATATTGTAACTAAGCTATTGTAATCATGGGCGTAGCCAGAAATTTTTCATAGGGAGGGTTACGGCTACTACAACTCATATATATGTACACGTGTGTTTGATAATGTAACAAAGAATATACATTTTGTATGCCAAAAAATTCATCATGAGGGTTATGACACACCCCCCAAAAAACCCTAATGAATCAATTTATAACTGGTTTTGATAGCCGACACTCTAACTATGCTAATGTAATCATAAAACGTGCAAATTTATTAGGCAATTTGGAGTGTTTAGGCTGATTTTATTTTTTACCAACTATGCGAAAAATTCGAGCTGGGAATCGAACCCACGACTGAAGCATTCCTGGGTTAGAGGCTCAATGCGGCGTGGGTTCGAGGCATGCATTGAGTCGTGTGTTCGAGACTCAATGCGGCAGTCCAAAAATTCCAGAGCTAGGAATCGAACCCATGTATGCCGCATAACGTGCGGGTGCTTTACGACTGAGCTACTCTGGGACGATTCCCAGATGAAATTTCTCGCATTAGAACCGTTGACATTTATCATCTTCCTCTGCAAACCACAGATGGAACAGATGAAACAATTAATTCGTGACAACTCCGTTACGCTGCGGAATTTATACATATTTTAGAAAGTGTTTCTATCAACCTTTCAAGTTATTAGGCAATATCGAGTGTTTAGGCTGATTTTATTTTTTACCATCTATGCGAAAAATTCCACAACTGGGAATCGAACACACGACTGCCACATTCGTGGGTTAGTGGCTCAATGCGGCCTGGGTTCGAGGCATGCATTGAGTCGTGGGTTCGAGGCTCAATGCGGCAGTCTAAAAATTCCAGAGCTGATGCAAAATCGTTTAAAAGCAAAAAGTTTCCACGCGTTTCCAGAAAAGATTTAATCCAAAACAAAAGGCACACATGGGATCAAAGTATCATCACTTAATTAATTCTTGAATGGCAGACAAACATTAAAATTTAATGTACAATGTAAACAGTTTTACCATATTAAATGTTATTCATTTTTAGAAGAACGCATGAACATTGTTGAGTTTTTTTTTTTTTTTTTTTTTTTTCCACTGGAATTTAGATTTTGATGAGTGATGTGTGGATGTAATTTTTGTCCTTAGCCGTACCCCCATTAAAATTTAATGTACAATGTAAACAGTTTTACCATATTAAATGTTATTCATTTTTAGAAGAACGCATGAACATTGTTTTTTTTTTTTTTTTTTTTTTTTTTTTTTTTTTTCCCACTGGAATTTAAATTTTGATGAGTGATGTGTGGATGTATTTTTTTGTCCTTAGCCGTCCTCAACCTTTCAAGTTATTAGGCAATATCGAGTGTTTAGGCTGATTTTATTTTTTACCATCTATGCGAAAAATTCCACAGCTGGGAATCGAACACACGACTGCCACATTCGTGGGTTAGTGGCTCATTGCGGCCTGGGTTCGATGCATGCATTGAGTCGTGGGTTCGAGGCTCAATGCGGCAGTCTAAAAATTCCAGAGCTGATGCAAAATCGTTTAAAAGCAAAAAGTTTCCAGAAGAGATTTAATCCAAAAGAAAAGGCACACACGGGATCAAAGTATCATCACTTAATTAATTCTTGAATGGCAGACAAACATTAAAATTTAATGTACAATGTAAACAGTTTTACCATATTAAATGTTATTCATTTTTAGAAGAACGCATGAACATTGTTGAGTTTTTTTTTTTTTTTTTCCACTGGAATTTAAATTTTCATGAGTGATGTGTGGATGTATTTTTTGTCCTTAGCCGTCCTCAACCTTTCAAGTTATTAGGCAATATCGAGTGTTTAGGCTGATTTTATTTTTTACCATCTATGCGAAAAATTCCACAGCTGGGAATCGAACACACGACGGCCACATTCGTGGGTTAGTGGCTCAATGCGGCCTGGGTTTGAGGCATGCATTGAGTCGTGGGTTCGAGGCTCAATGCGGCAGTCTAAAAATTCCAGAGCTGATGCAAAATCGTTTAAAAGCAAAAAGTTTCCACGCGTTTCCAGAAGAGATTTAATCCAAAACAAAAGGCACACACGGGATCAAAGTATCATCACTTAATTAATTCTTGAATGGCAGACAAACATTAAAATTTAATGTACAATGTAAACAGTTTTACCATATTAAATGTTATTCATTTTTAGCAGAACGCATGAACATTGTTTTTTTTTTTTTTTTTTTTTAATTTAGATTTTGATGAGTGATGTGTGGATGTATTTTTTGTCCTTAGCCGTACCCCCATTAAAATTTAATGTACATTAAAATTTAATGTGCAATGTAAACAGTTTTATCATATTAAATGTTATTCATTTTTGGAAGAACGCATGAACATTGTTGAGTTTTTTTTTTTTTTTTTTTTTTTTTTTTTTTTTTTTTTCCACTGGAATTTAAATTTTGATGAGTGATGTGTGGGTGTATTTTTTGTCCTTAGCCGTACCCCCCCCCCCCCCCCCCCCCCCCCCCAACCCCCCCCCCCCCCCCTGCCTCACTCGGCAGAAGGCAGATTCGAACGCAAGACTGCCAGTTCTCGAGCCGCATGCTCTACCGACTGTACAAGCGTGAATCAACAGAAAATCGTTCATATTCGAAGTGTACTCTTTGAAATGGAGACTAAGAAAATTTTATCGCAGACTGGTTAGCACTGCTTTTAATGAATTTTAGTTAATTTTTTTCCTTAAGCCAATTTAATAAAAAGTAAATGAAAAAAGAATGTGCGAGTGTTTTTTCTGCGCTTGGGGATGGTGGGAGACGAAACGAAGGTAACTACTGGGATGCTCGAGTTATTTTATTTTATTTCTCGGAGTTTGCAAGGCATCGATGCTCAATCTACTGACTGTGAATGGTGCCATTAATTTAAATTGTCAAAATGAATGAATTTCACATTTCCGAGGAGATGAGTGATTGATATGTATGAACGTTGTCGAGTTTCTGATGATTGTTTTCCCTGTATTAATAGGTTTTGGTTTAGTATACCCATGGCAAGGGTAAATTTTAATCTTTTGTGTTTTAAAGAATTATTCTAATAATCAAAGTAATAATCACGGGATCCAGGGGGGGGGCATACACTTGGGTATGGGAGCCCCCCCCTTACGCCATGCCTCTGCGAACATCCCCCACTTAAGACTTGATTTTTTTTCCCTCCGGAGGACGGTGGTTTTGACGAGTGGCATGTGAACGCATGCTTTTAGAATTGCCTGACATTAGTGCGCCGGTGTTTTTTCTGCGCTTGGGGATGGTGCGAGACGAAAGGAAAGTAACTATACTCGTATGTTCGCGTTATTTTATTTCTCGGAGTTTGCAAGGCAGCGAAGCTCACTCTGCTGACTGTCAATGGTTCCGTGAATTTAAATTGTCGAGATGAATGAATTTCGCATTTCTGAGGGGATGAGTGATCGACACGTATGAACGTTGTCGAGTTTCTGATGATTGTTTTCCCTTTGGTTTAGTATACCCATGGCAAGGGTAAATTTTAATCTTTTGTGTTTTAACGAATTATTCTAATAATCAAAGTAGGCAGCAGCAGGGGATCCAGGGGGGGGCACATGCCTGGGTATTGGAGCCCCCCCCCCTTATGCCATGCCTCTGCGAACATCCCCCACTTCCGACTTGTTTTTTTTTCCCCTCCGGAGGACGGTGGTTTTGACGAGTGGCATGTGAACGCTTGCTTTTAGAATTGCCTGACATTAGTGCGCCGGTGTTTTTTCTGCGCTTGGGGATTGTGCGAGACGAAAGGAAGGTAACTATACTCGTATGTTCGCGTTATTTTATTTCTCGGAGTTTGCAAGGCAGCGAAGCTCACTCTGCTGACTGTCAATGGTTCCGTGAATTTAAATTGTCGAGATGAATGAATTTCGCATTTCTGAGGGGATGAGTGATCGACACGTATGAACGTTGTCGAGTTTCTGATGATTGTTTTCCCTTTGGTTTAGTATACCCATGGCAAGGGTAAATTTTAATCTTTTGTGTTTTAACGAATTATTCTAATAATCAAATTAGGCAGCAGCAGGGGATCCAGGGGGGGGCACATGCCTGGGTATGGGAGCCCCCCCCCTTACGCCATGCCACTGCGAACATCCCCCACTTCCGACTTGTTTTTTTTTTTCCCTCCGGAGGACGGTGGTTTTGACGAGTGGCATGTGAACGCTTGCTTTTAGAATTGCCTGACATTAGTGCGCCGGTGTTTTTTCTGCGCTTGGGGATGGTGCGAGACGAAAGGAAGGTAACTATACTCGTATGTTCGCGTTATTTTATTTCTCGGAGTTTGCAAGACAGCGAAGCTCACTCTGCTGACTGTCAATGGTTCCGTGAATTTAAATTGTCGAGATGAATGAATTTCGCATTTCTGAGGGGATGAGTGATCGACACGTATGAACGTTGTCGAGTTTCTGATGATTGTTTTCCCTTTGGTTTAGTATACCCATGGCAAGGGTAAATTTTAATCTTTTGTGTTTTAACGAATTATTCTAATAATCAAAGTAGGCAGCAGCAGGGGATCCAGGGGGGGGCACATGCCTGGGTATTGGAGCCCCCCCCCCTTATGCCATGCCTCTGCGAACATCCCCCACTTCCGACTTGTTTTTTTTTTCCCTCCGGAGGACGGTGGTTTTGACGAGTGGCATGTGAACGCTTGCTTTTAGAATTGCCTGACATTAGTGCGCCGGTGTTTTTTCTGCGCTTGGGGATTGTGCGAGACGAAAGGAAGGTAACTATACTCGTATGTTCGCGTTATTTTATTTCTCGGAGTTTGCAAGGCAGCGAAGCTCACTCTGCTGACTGTCAATGGTTCCGTGAATTTAAATTGTCGAGATGAATGAATTTCGCATTTCTGAGGGGATGAGTGATCGACACGTATGAACGTTGTCGAGTTTCTGATGATTGTTTTCCCTTTGGTTTAGTATACCCATGGCAAGGGTAAATTTTAATCTTTTGTGTTTTAACGAATTATTCTAATAATCAAATTAGGCAGCAGCAGGGGATCCAGGGGGGGGCACATGCCTGGGTATGGGAGCCCCCCCCTTACGCCATGCCACTGCGAACATCCCCCACTTCCGACTTGTTTTTTTTTTTCCCTCCGGAGGACGGTGGTTTTGACGAGTGGCATGTGAACGCTTGCTTTTAGAATTGCCTGACATTAGTGCGCCGGTGTTTTTTCTGCGCTTGGGGATGGTGCGAGACGAAAGGAAGGTAACTATACTCGTATGTTCGCGTTATTTTATTTCTCGGAGTTTGCAAGACAGCGAAGCTCACTCTGCTGACTGTCAATGGTTCCGTGAATTTAAATTGTCGAGATGAATGAATTTCGCATTTCTGAGGTGATGAGTGATCGACACGTATGAACGTTGTCGAGTTTCTGATGATTGTTTTCCCTTTGGTTTAGTATACCCATGGCAAGGGTAAATTTTAGTCTTTTGTGTTTTAACGAATTATTCTAATAATCAAAGTAGGCAGCAGCAGGGATCCAGGGGGGGCACATGCCTTTGGTATGGGAGCCACCCCCCTTGACGCCATGCCACTGCGAACATCCCCCACTTCCGACTTGTTTTTTTATTTCCCTCCGGAGGACGGTGGTTTTGACGAGTGGCATGTGAACGCTTGCTTTTAGAATTGCCTGACATTAGTGCGCCGGTGTTTTTTCTGCGCTTGGGATGGTGCGAGACGAAGGAAGGTAACTATACTCGTATGTTCGCGTTTTTATATTTCTCGGAGTTTGCAAGGCAGCGAAGCTCACTCTGCTGACTGTCAATGGTTCCGTGAATTTAAATTGTCGAGATGAATGAATTTCGCATTTCTGAGGGGATGAGTGATCGACACGTATGAACGTTGTCGAGTTTCTGATGATTGTTTTCCCTTTGGTTTAGTATACCCAATGGCAAGGGTAAATTTTAATCTTTTGTGCGTTTTAACGAATTATTCTAGTAATCAAAGTGTGGGGGGAGCAAGCAAATATCTTTGGAAGGTATCTTGAGCTTTCGAAGGTTTTCTTTGAATAATATTTCCTTCTTTTGAATAATTTGTATTTGTTCGTGCCATGAGTTTTGGAAGGTTTTCTTCCAGAGACATTTGCCATTTTAAAACTGTGTTTATATTGTATATTAAATTTTAATGTATGCCATCTAAGAATGCATTGTGTGATAATTCAGAGTTCATTACGTGATAATGTTTTGATTCGGTGAGTGAGTTGTGTTTTGGAAGGTTTTCTTCGAATAACATTTAATATGGCAAGCTGTTCAAATTGTATACTAAAGTTTAATGTTTGTGCGCTTCGAAACCGACAGTTCGATTGCCGCTGCAGGCCGTTCAAGAGGGTGGGAGAATTGGGGGTGGGCGAGGAAATATCTTTGGAAGGTTTTCTTCCAGAGACATTTGCCATTTTAAAACTGTGTTTAAATTGTATATTAGCCATCCTCTTGAGCTTTCGAAGGTTTTCTTTGAATAATATTTCCTTCTTTTCAATAACATTCATACTACATTTCATTATCTGCCCCGTATGCGAGAATAAGTTGTATTTGTTCGTGCCATGAGTTTTGGAAGGTTTTCTTCCAGAGACATTTGCCATTTTAAAACTGTGTTTATATTGTATATTAAATTTTAATGTATGCCATCTAAGAATGCATTGTGTGATAATTCAGAAATCATTACGTGATAATGTTTTGATTCGGTGAGTGAGTTGTGTTTTGGAAGGTTTTCTTCGAATAACATTTAATATGGCAAGCTGTTCAAATTGTATACTAAAGTTTAATGTTTGTGCGCTTCGAAACCGACAGTTCGATTGCCGCTGCAGGCCGTTCAAGAGGGTGGGAGAATTGGGGGTGGGCGAGGAAATATCTTTGGAAGGTTTTCTTCCAGAGACATTTGCCATTTTAAAACTGTGTTTAAATTGTATATTAGCCATCCTCTTGAGCTTTCGAAGGTTTTCTTTGAATAATATTTCCTTCTTTTCAATAACATTCATACTACATTTCATTATCTGCCCCGTATGCGAGAATAATTTGTATTTGTTCGTGCCATGAGTTTTGGAAGGTTTTCTTCCAGAGACATTTGCCATTTTAAAACTGTGTTTATATTGTATATTAAATTTTAATGTATGCCATCTAAGAATGCATTGTGTGATAATTCAGAAATCATTACGTGATAATGTTTTGTTTCGGTGAGTGAGTTGCGTTTTGGAAGGTTTTCTTCGAATAACATTTAATATGGCAAGCTGTTCAAATTGTATACTAAAGTTTAATGTTTGTGCGCTTCGAAACCGACAGTTCGATTGCCGCTGCAGGCCGTTCAAGAGGGTGGGAGAATTGGGGGTGGGCGAGGAAATATCTTTGGAAGGTTTTCTTCCAGAGACATTTGCCATTTTAAAACTGTGTTTAAATTGTATATTAGCCATCCTCTTGAGCTTTCGAAGGTTTTCTTTGAATAATATTTCCTTCTTTTCAATAACATTCATACTACATTTCATTATCTGCCCCGTATGCGAGAATAATTTGTATTTGTTCGTGCCATGAGTTTTGGAAGGTTTTCTTCCGGAGACATTTGCCATTTTAAAACTGTGTTTATATTGTATATTAAATTTTAATGTATGCCATCTAAGAATGCATTGTGTGATAATTCAGAAATCATTACGTGATAATGTTTTGATTCGGTGAGTGAGTTGTGTTTTGGAAGGTTTTCTTCGAATAACATTTAATATGGCAAGCTGTTCAAATTGTATACTAAAGTTTAATGTTTGTGCGCTTCGAAACCGACAGTTCGATTGCCGCTGCAGGCCGTTCAAGAGGGTGGGAGAATTGGGGTGGGCGAGGAAATATCTTTGGAAGGTTTTCTTCCAGAGACATTTGCCATTTTAAAACTGTGTTTAAATTGTATATTAGCCATCCTCTTGAGCTTTCGAAGGTTTTCTTTGAATAATATTTCCTTCTTTTCAATAACATTCATACTACATTTCATTATCTGCCCCGTATGCGAGAATAATTTGTATTTGTTCGTGCCATGAGTTTTGGAAGGTTTTCTTCCAGAGACATTTGGCATTTTAAAACTGTGTTTATATTGTATATTAAATTTTAATGTATGCCATCTAAGAATGCATTGTGTGATAATTCAGAAATCATTACGTGATAATGTTTTGTTTCGGTGAGTGAGTTGCGTTTTGGAAGGTTTTCTTCGAATAACATTTAATATGGCAAGCTGTTCAAATTGTATACTAAAGTTTAATGTTTGTGCGCTTCGAAACCGACAGTTCGATTGCCGCTGCAGGCCGTTTAAGAGGGTGGGAGAATTGGGGGTGGGCGAGGAAATATCTTTGGAAGGTTTCCTTCCAAAGATATTTGCTGTTTTAAAAATGTGTTTAAATTGTATATTAGCCATCCTCTTGAGCTTTCGAAGGTTTTCTTTGAATAATATTTCCTTCTTTTCAATAACATTCATACTACATTTCATTATCTGCCCCGTATGCGAGAATAATTTGTATTTGTTCGTGCCATGAGTTTTGGAAGGTTTTCTTCCAGAGACATTTGCCATTTTAAAACTGTGTTTATATTGTATATTAAATTTTAATGTATGCCATCTAAGAATGCATTGTGTGATAATTCAGAAATCATTACGTGATAATGTTTTGTTTCGGTGAGTGAGTTGCGTTTTGGAAGGTTTTCTTCGAATAACATTTAATATGGCAAGCTGTTCAAATTGTATACTAAAGTTTAATGTTTGTGCGCTTCGAAACCGACAGTTCGATTGCCGCTGCAGGCCGTTTAAGAGGGTGGGAGAATTGGGGGTGGGCGAGGAAATATCTTTGGAAGGTTTCCTTCCAAAGATATTTGCTGTTTTAAAAATGTGTTTAAATTGTATATTAGCCATCCTCTTGAGCTTTCGAAGGTTTTCTTTGAATAATATTTCCTTCTTTTCAATAACATTCATACTACATTTCATTATCTGCCCCGTATGCGAGAATAATTTGTATTTGTTCGTGCCATGAGTTTTGGAAGGTTTTCTTCCAGAGACATTTGCCATTTTAAAACTGTGTTTATATTGTATATTAAATTTTAATGTATGCCATCTAAGAATGCATTGTGTGATAATTCAGAAATCATTACGTGATAATGTTTTGATTCGGTGAGTGAGTTGCGTTTTGGAAGGTTTTCTTCGAATAACATTTAATATGGCAAGCTGTTCAAATTGTATACTAAAGTTTAATGTTTGTGCGCTTCGAAACCGACAGTTCGATTGCCGCTGCAGGCCGTTCAAGAGGGTGGGAGAATTGGGGGTGGGCGAGGAAATATCTTTGGAAGGTTTTCTTCCAGAGACATTTGCCATTTTAAAACTGTGTTTAAATTGTATATTAGCCATCCTCTTGAGCTTTCGAAGGTTTTCTTTGAATAATATTTCCTTCTTTTCAATAACATTCATACTACATTTCATTATCTGCCCCGTATGCGAGAATAATTTGTATTTGTTCGTGCCATGAGTTTCTGAAGGTTTTCTTCCAGAGACATTTGCCATTTTAAAACTGTGTTTATATTGTATATTAAATTTTATTGTATGCCATCTAAGAATGCATTGTGTGATAATTCAGAAATCATTACGTGATAATGTTTTGTTTCGGTGAGTGAGTTGCGTTTTGGAAGGTTTTCTTCGAATAACATTTAATATGGCAAGCTGTTCAAATTGTATACTAAAGTTTAATGTTTGTGCGCTTCGAAACCGACAGTTCGATTCCCGCTGCAGGCCGTTCAAGAGGGTGGGAGAATTGGGGGTGGGCGAGGAAATATCTTTGGAAGGTTTTCTTCCAGAGACATTTGCCGTTTTAAAACTGTGTTTAAATTGTATATTAGCCATCCTCTTGAGCTTTCGAAGGTTTTCTTTGAATAATATTTCCTTCTTTTCAATAACATTCGTACTACATTTCATTATCTGCCCCGTATGCGAGAATAATTTGTATTTGTTCGTGCCATGAGTTTTGGAAGGTTTTCTTCCAGAGACATTTGCCATTTTAAAACTGTTTTATATTGTATATTAAATTTTAATGTATGCCATCTAAGAATGCATTGTGTGATAATTCAGAAATCATTACGTGATAATGTT
>JAWZYV010019399.1:0-24047 GCA_038373885.1 Cheiracanthium punctorium
CAAAAAATGTAAGTGTTTATTATATAAAATCGTTTGTAATATTTAAATAATTTTTAAAAATGTGTATAAAAAAAGAAAAGAAAATCTATTTGAGCGTCAGCTGCATTATAAGAATAACGGAAACTTCATTAAAATGAGCAACTCTTACTCTTTTGAAATCTCCTTAATGTAAACAGCAAGAAAGAAATCAGTTAATTTTTAAAAGTTATCCAAGAAATATGAAAGTTGAAATCATAAAATCACACTAAAATTCCTATACAATTTGCAATATTGTTTCTTAATTATTAATTTTGAATGTTGTTGCTACTTGCATACATTGGTAAAAAGTGAAATTAATTTCTTACCAATCGAATAATTTGATTATTATTAATAATAGCTGAACAGCACTTTGTCAAAATTTCACCCCCCCCCCCCTCCAAGTCCCAATCTGAGACTAAAATAACCCGTACTTCAGTCTTTGGCTAATGCATGAGAAGTCTGGATGGCTCTTGTGGTATCGCGCCAGTCTGTGACTCCGTGCGCTCAGGGTTCGGACCGGGTGGAGGAAGAATTTTTTTCTCCCAGAAAAACGGAAAGTTAGCATCCAAAAAACGAAAACATAATAAACAGAACTGACATTTTTTGAAAATTTTGCTGCCAGTCGTTTATTTTTTATTAACGAATAAATTTTAAACAGTTTATCGGTTTCTCATCGGTTTCTTTTCGTTATTTCATCAGAGTCATCGGGAAACGATGATCGGATTTATGGCCCCCCGAGTGGACATTTTGTACCAGTTGCCGATTAATTTTCCCCTTTTTTGGATGAAGAGCCGTGATCGGCCATTTGCTCCTCCTCCTCGGATTAAACTCACCCGCCTCTCATCGACCGATGGGTTATTGCTACTAGCATAATAAGGTTTATTCGTAAAAAAAGGTGTAATTTCAACAAACAAAATCCAACGTTTGGATCAGATAGAATATTACCGAGCTACACATTGCTTGGTTCTTGCATGTTGCTTGGAACATACAAATTTAACTTCGCATTATTTTAATTATGTAAAACCCATGGAACACCTTGCGTATTAGTCGATTATTGGCGAATTTTCATATTTTAGCAACTTGCGTATATGTATACTTAACCCTTTCGCTTTCCCGTACCGGCTATAAATGCACGCTCCCAGATCCGCCCTTACGCCAGGACGAAGCTTCGTCCCCCCGTGCTTTGCAACATCCATTTACAAGTGTGAAGTGTGAAAAACCCCTTTCTCGTGTTTGCTATAGTAACCCCCTTCGGGTGATCAGATGGTGATCAGCTGCTTTTGAAATCCTTCGGGGGAGGCACTCCCACTGATTCTTTGCACTCCTGTTTTGACAGAGATATATCTACACAGGTACAAAAAAAAACGTGTTTCGGGGGGGGGGGAAAGCATGCAAAAACATCCCAGACAGCACATAAGCTTAAATCAAGCTTGACATTTCCTTGAATTTGACGTATTAATGCAAGCTTGACAGTTCAACTCATTTTAAGCTGGCAGCAAGCTTGCAGAAGTCAAGTTGAATTGTCAAGCTTAAATACAGCTTGATTTAAGCTTGACAAGTGATACTAGCTCGATTTCAGCTTTCAAAGTGCGCAGTGATGGCGCCATCTGTGAAATAGAATGGACATTAATTGTCTAGCGTCCTCAAATTTGCTGAAAGTTCGTAAAAGATGTGTTTTATTCATGAAGCTTTTTATTACCAGTGCCACATTACCGGCAGGGCAAACTGGGCAACTGCCCAGGGCCTACAGATTTTAGGGCCCAAAAATCTTACAATCTTACACTTTTGTAGTTTTAAAATAAAATTATAAAGGATAAAAAAAAATTCAGAAGTTAAATTATTTTTTTAATTATAAAGTATGAACAATGAAAATAATTCAAATTTACATTTGTATAAATTAATTTAAACTTATTTTTAATTCTTCGAAATGCCCTATATCGATATAGCATACCAATATGTAGGAAAATAACTAACCACATTTGTAAAGAGAATTTTTAGCGTTAAAAAATAGCAAAAATTTTCAATTATTTGTTATTTTAAAAAATATTTACAAAAATGACTAAAGCGTTTGTATTCCATACATGTTAGCAACTGTGATATAGCATTTCGAAGTAACGTTTAACTATCTGTTTCTTTGATTTCAGATTACTTAACACAAAATTTGTGTTAAGTAAGTAAACCCATTCTATATTTCCAAATATGGAAATTCTTCAAAATAAAATACAATTATACTACGAAATTGATTTCAAAATCAGTCGTTTGTCTCGATTTTGGCCAGCAGTATTGCGGTACTGAAAGTTTTAAAACGTGTGCTGCTCTTAAGTTTATATTATGTTTATTTCCCTATTAGTAGAGTCTCTAAATCACACATTAACATTATTTTAATTTTGATGCATCCCATGGAAAAATAAAAGAAACAAATAACACATCGCCCACTTATCAATCTGGCGAGAAAACAGCGTGGTAAGTCACTTCAAACTTTAGTCATAGCCGCACAAGGCTCCGTGGCTGAATGGATAGCGTGCTCGGCTGCTAAGCCAAAGGTCCCGGGTTCTATTCTAGCCACGAACACACGAGAGAAACAGATTAAATTAAATTGAAATTTCAGCGTAGAGGAGGAAAATGCGCGGAAAAATAAATTATGTGGGGCGCGTTAGCCAGCGGGCGCCCCGTGTATTTAGCAAAAAAAATTTTTGAAAATTTTTTAAGCTTGAAATGTCAAGCTTAATGCAAGCTGGGCAAGTGTAAACTAGAACACTTGATTCAAGCTTGCATCAAGCTTACACGCCTGGAATTTTCAAGCTTAATTCAAGCTTATTGACTTGATAAATCAAGCTTGCTGCAAGTTTGATGCAAGTTTGCTGTGCTGTCTGGGATTTCTCGGGCGTTTCCGGGATTTTGAGCGAGCATTCCAAATCAAAGCTTGGGAGCGAAAAGGTTAATAATTAGCTCTAAGAAAACAGTACTTCATATGTTTTCTTTGATAAAAACTACGTAACAGCTTGCCACCAACAGCGACTTTTCATTATTTGGCGATTAGCACATGCTCACAACCTATAATTACTGCTCATGTAAGGTTCCCGGAAAACCGTTATCCATATTTTCATATACATAATCCTTTGCGGCCATGCTAAGTAGGACTTATTGAATCCAGTTGGGAGGGCTGTTTAAATACAAGTATTTGTCCTTGAAGATTTTTTTTTCAATTTATATATCTTTTCCTAGAGTATATTTGTTTCTCAAAATGTCTTATTTTAGAAATATTTACGATTCATTCCATTAATAATTTTTTCATTCGGATTCACAGAAAAGAAAAGCGACAGTTTTGTGTTGTTGCCCCCACTTTGTAATTCCTCTAAACTTTCACTCTTTAAATTTGGAAAAATATTAGGTGGGATGGGAGACTGATAGGCAGGGCTTAATTTCTAGCAAAAGAAGTACCGGAGCCCTAATATTCTCGAGCTTATACTCATATACAGCGGCGTACTGTAAGCCCGAGCTACCCCTTCAGTACGGGGTAGGTAGAACATTCAATTAAAATAATAATTCAAATATTTTCCCGTCTAATAGTATTTGACATATTTTTATTAGTTCATGGCACAGTTGTGATATCACTCAAAATGGTAGACGGCCGAAGTGTGAAGGTCCCGGGTTCGGGTCCCATTGCGCTGCTGTCGATCTAACGGTTTGGAGTTTTGGTAGGTTTTCTCCAGATGTAACGTGAATACGCGTTAGAACCCCTTAGAAAGTAATCAAGTAATCTTTATGGTGTTATTTTACAAAGTTTTTTATTATTTTATTTTATCCTTAGAAAGTCCTCCCACCAAGGCATACCCCATCCTTCACAGATCGCCCTAGCGTAGCGTTGTCATAATCACACAAATGAATATTTCACAAAACGGTTAATAATAAATGATCTGAAATTAGCATGAAGAAATATGAACAATATACAGTAGAAGACTCAAAATCTGCAAATTGGGAGCAGACCTTGTGCAGATTTTAGATTTTTGCACATTTTGCGGCATAACATGTAAAGTAATTTTATTTTCTCCTAAATAAAAGAAATAAAGTAAAAAAACTGTTAAAGTAATGTAGAGGTGATTGAAATACTTAATACAAACAAGTGAAAGAAATAATGTCATAATTTTTAACACATGAAGAAACAAAGAAATTTATATACCATAATTATGAAGACAAGGAAATTCAAGAAAATTCAAATTACTTAGAAAATGTTAAACATTTGTTGAACAATTGCTTGTTAAAAATGTAGCATTTGGTATGATGTAATTTGAGTTTCTTTTTAAATACACATACCTGTGTATTAAAAATATTCCACAGAGCTAATAAATCAGGAGCTTCCTCTTTTTCTTTCCAGTCTTTTGATTGAGTATCAATAGCACTGTGACGGACATAAGCTAACCATGAACGAACAAATGATTCTGCTTCAAATTTGTTGATCGGAGGACCGACTAATCTAATGAACATCAAATTGGATAAATTTCAATGCTAAGTGGAGTACGTTGGGAAGTACAAATTAAGTTCATGGTAGAAAATCCTCGTTCACATTTGGCAATTGAAATAGGTATACAATTGATGACTGAAATCAATTTTTTCAAGTCACTTTGCATTTCTTTTCCAGATGATGACTTGAAAATTCTGAAGTCTCTTAAAACAGCTTTTTCGTTAAAACGGAATATTTTGCATAATCCCACGAGTTCATCCTCGCCATACGCCACTTCAGTCGATTCAGCAGCAGGCCAAAACTTTGGATTTAGAACTTTAAGTTCACAATCTGATCCAACATTTCTCGACTGGACCGAAAGGAGCCATCGGCTAAACACCTGTAGAATTGTCCTGGGTCTATTTTAGGCATAGCCTTTCCACTTTCATGTATAGCTACATTTTTAAACTTGGAAACGTTTACACCTTCAATGGCCTCAGATGCATGTCTTCCAGGCTTCTTCATCCTGGATTCAAAAATTTGTATTTGTAGTCTTATTAGCCTATGGGCATAAACTAGTGTAGTTTGTCGGTTTTGAAGCTCTAATGAAAGTTCCGACAGTTCTTCCAGAGCATCATACATAACGCCAACATTTAAGATAAATGTATCAGTCGCTAGTTTATTCGCCAACTCAGAAAATGTGGCTCTTTCTTTGGCATCTCTTTTTTTTAATCTGTGGAGCTCTTTGTGAAATGTTTATGCAGACTTTCATAGTCCGTCCACACTGCTTTGACAGATCGAAGACTTGATGCAGCCCAGAGAACATCGAAAATACGCCCAATCTTCGCCCAATCTTTAGTAATTCTTGTCCTGTATTTACAGCACACTCAATAAGTTGTCGTTGGTTTTTTGGTGAACTGTGATATATACAGTGGCGGCTCGTGGGATACAGCAAGTACAGCCGGGCTGCACTTGAAATCATCACATACTTTAAAATAATTTATTCTACTAATTTTCCTAAATTCAGATTAGAATTATGGAATTCCTATGGTAAATTAAAAAAATCTCCAAAAACAAACCAAACAAAAAAACCGTATTGTGGCCAGATCGCTCATTCAGAAAAAAATCTGATGTGTCCAACACATGACTTCCTTGCACGTCCATTAGATCAAAAATATTTTCGACGCACTTCTTCTAAACTTATTTGTTTGAAAGAGATAAAATATCAATAATAGTAAGGTTTAGCGATTTCTAGCCAAATATTTCGATATCACCAAGCTGAGTTCAATTTGAAAGATTTCCTTCTGACACTTTATTTGGCGATATTTCACCAAAAGCCGACAAACTTGAGATAGTCTGCGAGATTTTGGGGATAGCCAAAGTAGTCATTGACCACAGACTTTCAATGAATTGAATGCATCCATACACCTCAATGTATTTAAAGTCATTTGGCTCACCCTGTAAATAAATTCTCAGTCGATTGCTGTCAAAAAAGATATTGAAAACAGTTAGATATTACAATAGTTATAAATACAAAAGTTAAAAAATCTACGGGTTATAGAGTTATACAAAATACGAAAGAATTTTTGGTGCCAAATTTGGTGATATTTCGGCGAAACTCGTCAATGTCGACGACATTTGGCGAGATTTTAAGCATAAACCAAACAATGACAGATTATTGCCAAATTTGGCGATATTTCGCCAAAACTCGCCAAGAACGATGACAAATGGCGATACTTTGGGCATGGACCAAATGACTGACTATCGCCAAATTTGGCGATATTTCGCCAAAACTCGCCAAGGTCGAGGACAGATTTTGGGCATGTACCAAACAATGACTGTCTACAGTTGTATTATATTGAAGATGTCCATAGACATTAAAGTACTAAAATTCTTTTCGGTGGTCCTGTAAATAAACTCTCCAGTAGATTGGAACCAAAAATCGAGATGCACAACTAGATGTTACAAAATTCTTATGTATGAAATTTCATAATAGTTTTTGAGATTTGAGAGTTAAATATGTACACACGTGCACCAAAAGTCGCCAAGCTTGGCGACTTTTGGCATAGTTCTTGAGGGAGGCACGTGACCGTGGTCGGACCATTACCTAACTTATGTGGTAGGACGGTATTGTGCTTGAAATGGATGAATGCCCCTAAAATTGCCATTGACCATAATGTATTGGAAATCTTTTGAGTGTTCCTGTAGCAGAACTATAAATGATAAAGACACTTTTTTAATGGAGAAATTCATTTTCTAACTCTTTGCAGCATATATCACTTCTGAGTCGTTTGAAATAGCCCAATACCTCTAAAAAAGGCTTTGATGAATTTCGGCCCATAGAGCGTAATGTATTTCGAATCTTTTGGGCGGTTCTGTAGATAAACTATCCAGTCGAATGGAACCGAAAGGGGAGGTGCACAACTAGATGTTACAACAATCCTAAATATAAAGTTTCAACATTCTACGCCTAATAGTTTTTGAGATATGCGAGTTTAATGAATTTCGGCCCATTGAGCGTAATGTATTTCGAATGTTTTGGGCCGTCCTGTAGATAAACTATCCAGTCGAATGGAACCAAAAGGGGAGGTACACAACTAGATGTTACAACTATCCAAAATATGAAGTTATTCTACGCCTAATAGCTTTTGAGTTAGGCGAGTTTAATGAATTTCGGCCCATAGAGCGTAATGTATTTCGAATCTTTTGGGCGGTCCTGTACATAAACTATCCATTAGATTGCCACCAAAAGGGGAGGTGCACAACTAGATCATAGAACAATCCTAAATATCAAATCTCAACATTCTACGACCAATAGTTTTTGAGATATGCGAGTTACATACATACGTACGTACGTACGTACAGACGGCATGGAAAAACTGGCCACAGTAGACTCGCCGCTGGTCAAAATGAGTTGCAGACGCGTTAATATGATCGTGCATGCTAGCCTACAATGAGATGGATCGAAAAAAAAAATTTAATTAAATTTAGGGGTAGTCAAAATCGTTTTTTTTTTGTCGAAATTTGGCCCCCAAAATTTTTCGGGATCACATTACTTCCTTATACTACGTACAAGGAAGTAAAAAGCTCTTTAATCTTCCCGCAATTCAACTGAGAAAATCTTTGGTTCAGCCCAGAGCGCTGATAAGAAAATTGGCAGCACCGTTGCCATGACAACGGTTACGTAAGCATTTCCTCCGGCGTAGGCTATAATGGGGGTACGCAGCTAAGACTCAGCTCATTCAAGATTTTGAAAGGTCGGCAGCACCTGTGAATTCGACTCTCTGATTGGCTCGAGAAGTGAGGGAGGGAGTAAGGAGAATATTTGTTCGGCAAACTCTCGACTTTATATTGCTGAATTTATCAAGAAGGTAAGCCTGAATAGATGCTTATGAATGGACAATTACCCATCAAAGCAGTATTATTTTTAAGTAAGCAAGAACTGGCATTTAGAGGACATGGCGAGCGAAAAAATTCTTTAAACATAGGAAATTTTAAAGAGCTTTTAAAATTATGGATATCTGAATTAAAACAAGCCTTTTTATGAGGGCATCACTGACCCTAGTAGCAATGACTGCTTGTTTTCTGCTCGGTCGTTCATCGACTCGTCGAATTCAGTCATCGGCAAGTGCACTTTTGTTTATCTGCAATAGATGAATTTTTATTCATGGATAGAAGTGATCTAGACGAGCAGTTTCGCCGATGGGAAACCGAAAAACAATATCTTATCCGAAACTGCAGCTCTATAGTCAACGGTAGAGCTGAAGCAAACCGCATGTATTCGGTACTAAGATACGGATAATCACTCAGACTCGAAGTAACGAATTGCTACTTCGCGGTTGATATCGTTACTCGTTACTCGATCCGAAGCTGTTTCGGATCGAGCAGCTTCGAACTTCGAATACAGACTGCCAGGCGGGGCGAACTAGGGGGAAAACGGGTTCCAGTAATCGGGTACTAATATCTTCTGCTATTTGTTACTGGATATCGGATCGCGGTTTCAAGGGGGAAAATGACTTTTGAGTGTGCATTTCGGATCGACCAGGTTCGAACTTCGAATACAAGACTGCCGGAGGGAGAAAATGAATTTCGGTATTTGAGTAATAGTATGTTCCGTTCCGTTACTAGATACCTAGATGTTTCACACTTTGCCTCATGCATGACAAGATTCGATGGTCTAGGGGTAGCGTGCTTATCTCGTAATCAGTACGCTCATGGTTCGGGCCCGGTGGAGGAAGAATTTTTTTTTTTTTTTAACGGAAATTTAGCATACAAAAAACGAAAACATAATAAACAGAACGGGCATTTTTTGAAAATTTTGCTGCCAGTCGTTTATTTTTTATTAACAAATATATTTTATCAGTTTTATTAAACAGTTTATCGGTTTCTTTTTGTTATTTCATCGGAGTCATTGGGAAACGATGAGCGGCTTTATGGTCCCCCGAGCAGACATTTTGTACCAGTTGCCGATGAAATTTCCCCTTTTTTGGATGAAAAGCCGTGATCGGCCATTGCTCCTTCTCCTCGGATTTAACTCACCCGCCTCTCATCGACCGATGGGTTATTGCTACTAGGGGACCGATTCGCAAGTTTAACACTGAGCGAAGGAAGGAGGAAAGGAGTCCTCCCTTAAGAAAGGAGGATTGATTTGACTTATAAAAAATAAGTACGTTTTCTTTTTTTTTTTTTCTTTTCTTCTCAAGTTATCGTTACAAAAGAAAATTCTAAGGAAACTTCGAATCAGACACGGATTAATGAAATTTTGAGGATAAGAGCGGCTGGTTGAAATTTATGTCCATTTTATGGAAAAGTAAAATAGGATCTCTTACATTTTTTATGTAATTTCTTTTTTTTTTTTTTTTCCTCGGTGAGGGCTTTATCCGCCAGCTTTCGAATTGAATAACAAAGATTTTCCATTCCTGTCCGGAGGAGGGGGGGGGAGGGGAGGCTCGTATGCTTCCGGCTGTACTAACAGTTTTGACCACGGGCCGCCACTGGATATATATTTCTTAATTTGTCCATGAAAATTTTAAAGTTATTTATTCCTGCAACTAATTTTACTGCATCAGCAACGCTGAGTTCTAGGCGATGATTCATACAATGCCAAATAATTATATTAGGAAACATATTCAGAGATAGATCGGCTTCTGCTAAGCTGACTGAAATCGGTTTCAGGATGCTAGAATTGGTTTGAGGCGAAACGAAGTTTGTTTCCAAAATGTAAAACTATAATTTGAGAAGAAAATTTAATTCAAATATACATTTCTTCCCAATTGAAAAAAAATAAATTAGTCATGTTTCCTTCATTTTATGAATGTTAATAATGCTTTAGTAGAAACTTATTTGAGAAGAGCATATTGAATCTATAAAATGTCCCCAATTTATATTTCAGAATTGGGGACACAACGTTAGTGTGTCCCCACTTCATTGTTAAAAAATATGGTCACTTTACGTACAAGTCACATGCTTACATAATCTATAATCTAGTACACAAGCATTAGTAGCTATTTAGCTTTCGTTGATCGGCAACGAAGAGCTTAGTTCTGGAATTGAAAGTTGGTTCAGTTTTGATTTAAATTATGTCAAGGGAAGGGAAGTACATAAGCTTGGATTGCGTAAAATTTTCACAGATAAGCGACAGCAGGCGCTCAATATAAACGTTGAAGCCTGCTTTTAACCAGATTATGCTTGTATTCTTTTCGTATAATGTCATCGTCGAAATATTTTTCTTCAATCGAAGATCTTCGCGGTACGTGTCACGATTTTATAAATTTCTTTCTCTCTTATTTTATTCAAATTTGTAGTATTCTTGAAAAATAATTATGTGTTGTATTTTTTAGAGCCAATAGTAAATGGATTTGATAGTGATTTCAGTCCTCGCCGCAGAAATAAATCATCCTTTTCAACTAAGGTACGTTAGTGGGATTTTTATATTTACTTAGTCTTCGTATGTGTAGTGTGCGTTACTTTCGCTGTACTGCATTATAAGAATATACAATAGCATACACAGCGATCGAAAAATGTAAAATCTTAGGAACCACACATTGAATTATATTACTGAAGGGAAAAAAAGTTTTTAATATTAGTAATATATACACACACAGTGTGTCCCAATAAAATAAAGCCACCGTAATTTTGCGCTGTAACTGGGACACGAAATAAAGCAATAAGAACGAAACAAATATATTCAGACAATCTATGTAAATATGCATAGCCAATATATCTGCCATTCCTATTTATTAATTAAATGCATGATGCAGCATATCATTTATCAATCTCTGTAGGACAGCAATATCATAGTTTTCAACGAGGGCGGTCTTCAGTTCTGCTACAGACTCAAATTGTCTGCCGTTGGCATATATACCTTTACTAAGGATACCACACACATTTTCTTGGGGATTAAGATCCGAAGAAAGGGCAGGCTATTCCATGACTCCATTGCACTCCATTATCCACAGACCATTCCCAGGAGGATTTTGCAACGTGAATAGGGGCATTGTCTTGCTGGTACATCCAACTTGAGCTACCAATTCTTTCTGCAAAGGGAAGTAAATAGGTTTCCAGCATATCTTGTTAATTTGTAGCCTTCATGCAACCTGAGAGAAAAATCAGGTTATGTTTACAACCATAGTCGAAGCTTCTGCTCACTATTAGCAACCTTCTTCCTTGCTGTCTTTTGGAGATTTCCTCTTCTTTCCTCATAACATGCAAATAAAACACAATGCCGCCTGGGCCATGCAAATTATTTTTTTTTTCTCATTTGAGATTAGATGATATTTTGCCCAATCTACTGTCTTTTGTTTATGGATACCTTTTAACGAGGCTGCTGTTTCCTTTTCTTATATCTCAAGTTACATGTGCATTTTTCAATTCTTGACAGAGTTGATTTTGTCACAGGAGTGTTATCCTCTTTGGCCTATTGTCTGAGGGGTATATCTCGTTGTGTAAAATGATGAACAACTCTTTCCTGCATGTAAGCCTCTTTTTTATATAACTGTATGCATTGCCCTCAGCGGCAAAGCAGGGTTACTAGCGCCCAGGGACAACAGAAGATTTTGTTCCCCCGCCCCCCCCAAAAAAACAAGGGGAAGGGGACAAACCCATAAAAATGCTTCCAAAAACTGTAATATTTGAAAATTAAATTTTTTTTAAATAAAAAATGTGATTAAAAAGATACAATCATTTTAAAATGTTAAAATTCCCCCCCCCTTCCCTTCTTGATTCATTTTGGCTTGTTTGCCAATTATAACTACTTTCTTTTAACATCAGAATCTTCTGTACCATTGGCCCATAGAACGGCATACCATTTACCTATAGAAGTCCATTATCAACGTAATTTGTTATAGAGTTATTAATAACTATTTGGTCTTTTTATTTACTTTGCAACCGAGTTCAACAGCACTTCATATATTTACAATACTAATTGCAAGTATTTAATTAAAAACTTTCTTTTTTTTTGGCGGGGGGGAGGGTTGTAAAAATCTGATAGCTAAATAATTTGAGGGCAAATTTCAAGAATAAAATATTTTAATTCATTAACTGACAATTTTCTATTTTTAAAATTTTTCCCTTTTAACTCTCCACTTTCAGGGGGGGCTTTAGCCCCCTCCATTGGTGGCATACGTCAGTGATACAAAAAGGTTTTCTTCTTCTTCAGCTATCGAACTTACTGTATATAATATTATAATATTTATGTCAAGACAACACTAATTTATACTTGCTTTACCATGCATCTCGTTTAGCGATTTACAGTTTGATGGATTGCACATCTGCCAATAATGATTGTACGTATGATGGCATTCATTTTCTACAATTCACATTTTTTACTAACCCAACTAGCAAATGGATCAAAATGCATTTTTTTTAGGCATTTAAAAAAAATTGCTGACATGAGTGTGCTGTTTTTGTCTTTCTTGAGTTGATTACTACTTTAACATCCCGACTCTTGCCAAGGTGCGATCATTAAATATATGCATGATGATTTTGTGTACTTATGTGGCAATCATAATTTAGAATTAAAATAGCAATTTGGAACAACCTGTAAGTACAGCAATTCTGTTACATTTTTATTTATTATGGGTTGCCAGTTAATGTAGTTTTAATAATAAAGTGTCTTGAATTTCCTTAACTGGTGCATTTATCACTAATTTGTTCACTTTAGTTTTGATCTAGTTCTTCTGGGAGCATTGAAACCTGCGCATAACTCCTAGAGACCCATGACTGCAAAGTGCGGGGAAGTTTTAGGTTGGCGAGAGTAGGGGTGTTAAAATAGGAATCAACTCTTTCTTAAACCATAAAACACATCTTTGGAATCGAAATGTATCTTAAGATCACCTACTGAAACTGTTTTACAATCTTTGGCTGGCATATTTGAACTATATCCTGTAGACATATTTTAAATACTGTTTGGAATGGGCATCATAATACATGAGTGTACTGTGTTTTCCTTCTTTGTTCCATAAGACACTTCTTCAGAATAGAAATCTATATTAAAATCTCCTACCAAAACTCTTTACAAATTTTTGCCAGGCATAGTCAAAGTATACTTCCCCTTTATAAATACCATTTGGAAAGTGTATGAGTGTACCGTATTTGTCTTCTCTTTCTATAAAACACTTCTTCGGAATTAAAATCTATATTTAAATCGCCTACTAAAACTATTTTACAATGTTGGTATGTTGATATTTGGCATTTGAGAGACACTAATACATCTTTAGCACAAGGCAACGAGTATAAAATTTTTATATTCTTTAGTTAAACGTTGAAAAATTATTTAAAGGTTTTTTACAAGGTCTCATAAAATTGCATTTATAGCGATAATACAACAGTATCTTATCTCCAAAATCTCAGCAGTTTTAAGGAAAATACATTGCCAAATTTTTCGTAAAAATATTTTTATGCTGGAAAGTGCTTTATAATCTACATATTTGGCATGATTTATCTTTTTTGTTTAAACTGAAATAAAGCAAAAACGACAGTAAAACAAAGCCTATCCTCGCAAAAAAGCAACTGCAGTGATCGAACCCAGGACGTCAGGACAAAAATCAAATGCAGAACGTTCTAGGCAAGCTAGGTACAAACTGGCTTACATTATAAATTAACTTGTACCAGTGGTGTAGCCAAAGGAGGGGGGGGGTCACAACCCCCCTCCATGAGGAATTTTTTGCCATACAAAATGTATATCCTTCACTCCCTTATCACACTCAAGTATACATATATCTGAGTTGCAGTAGTCGTACCCCCATGAAAAATTTCTGTCTACGCCACTGACTTGTACATATCTTGTCACAGACCTACGTAACATCTCAGATAGCTGAGAGCCAAAAGCAAACAGAAATAGAAATATTATTAAAAGAGTGACTAATTAAAACAAAAGGGATAAAAATATTTAAAAGGAAGGATGACGGAATTATTAGTGTGTGAAATCATGGACTGAGATTGAGCGCTGAGGCTTTTTCTTTTCCTTTTAGATTTTTTAGGTAAATTGATTACATCAATTTTGTCCTGAGCAGATATATAACAATTTGTAATACTGTAATGAAAGTTTCTGATTAATTGAGCCAGCCCTCCCCCCCCCCCCCCCCAAAAAAAAAAAGAATTAAGAACCTACTTATCCTTAAAAAATATGAAACTCTCAGGCCGTACTCTCTCACTTTCGTGACTGCCATATTGCAATGCTTGAGAAAGTGTTTCTTATGGAACCAGCCAATGGGCTTACAAGATTCTTACGACATATGTCATTAGAGGCCGAGGGGAGGGGGATAGGGGGGGCTCACAACCCCCCCCCCCTTCATGAGAAATGTTTTGCCATACAAAATGTATATTCTTCAATCCCTCATCACACACATGTATGCATTTACGTGAGTTGCAGTAGTCGTAACCCCCCCTCCCCTCCCATGAAAAATTTCTGGCTATGCCACTGGAGGCAGGGAATGAAAACTTTTTATTCCGATAAAAAAATGACTATAAAGGCAGAAACAGCGTCTTTGGATAGAGTATTTAGTAGCGATAAGTGCAGTAAAGAAACTAAAGGTCTAGTGAAAACGCGGCATTAGAATAAGTATTTGACAATTTCTTGATGTTATAAACCTGTTTTCGAATGTTTGGAGTTACCCATAACACTATTATACGTGATAGCTTTATTTCGGTGGGACATTTTTTTCTCTCACTTCTTTTTAAACATTTATATCTTTTCCTGCACAAATTGGACAGAGACTGTGTTACTCCTTGTAAATGTGCATGTGTATATAGACTCTCTTAATAACTGTGCTTTGTTCTTATTGGTTTGTTTCTTGTCCAGTTATGGCGGCTTTATTTCATTGGGAAACTCTGTATATAGTATATATAGTGTTTTACTTATTAGTTATATATATATAATATATATAACAAGTATATATATTATATATATATAACGTGCATTGTGTAAGTATAACGTATGTAAAATTCAATGAAAATTTCTGAATTTATTGTAAATATGTTTTTGGAAGACACACTTAGTGATACTTAAATTTATAAATTTAGTATCATTGTTGTACTTTACTGTGAGATTTTATGTTTTTAATTTTATTTTTTAGATGTGGAAGTTAAATTAACTGCTTATTGTTTTAGGTTTTGAATTTTAAGTTCATGTCGCATGATTTTTCTTGCTTTCTAGAAATAATGTTTAATTTTTAGTTGTTTAATCTGTTAAATGTGTTTCTTCGATGTAATATTTCATTCATTACAGCTCAATATAGAAATTTAACTTTTAAATTTCAGTAATTTTTTTTCTTGGTGTTGCATATTATTTTTATATACATAACATATGCTATATTTTTTTAGATATTCTGTGATCCAGTTCATGGGCAGATAACTTTACATCCAGTTTGTGTAGCCATTATTGACACACCCCAATTTCAACGACTGAGGCACATTAAACAAACAGGGTTTACTGAGCATGTTTATCATGGATCCTCTCATAATAGATTTGGTCACAGTTTAGGGTAAGCATTATTTTAATTGTATTTTAATGTCTTTGTGTCAGTTACTGACCCATAGCCAGGAACGCTATTTGAGAGATGATGAATCTCTGTTGATTTGCATACCTAGCAAGCACTTGTAATGGATTTTGAAAAAGTTCAAGATTAGGAAAATAAGTATGATAAAGCATTTTTATCAGAGATGGGTTATTATTTTTTTAGCCTATTTGCTCTTGTCATTGAAAAGATGCAAGAGAGAAGACTCTCTTTAACTCTTTAGACCCTGTACCGACCAAGATGGCCAGACGAAGTGTGTCCCCGTAACAACCTAGCTGCCCAAAAGTGACTTCTTCCCCGCCCAATATAGTAGTTATTGATTGTGTTACAACCCTGATGCTTGAGAACTTGAGGAAAAGGGGAAAGGGATAATCCGTGTATTCATGGTCTGCATGATTGATGTATCAGTGTGCAATGGGCTGTCAGAAGCAGTTACAATAAATTTCCTTTGGATTAGCACAATAGGAAGCACCTTGCCCTTATGCTAAATAAGAAGGGAGGCTCCAAACTGTCACTAATCAGTGATAAAAGTACCTGCTTTCCTTCAATGAGGGAAAGCATTTTTCAGCTGTTTTGCCAGGAATCAACAGGTATGAGATTTTCGTGGAGCTGGGAACTAAGGAGTTAATCACTGTTCCTTTCCAGCATGAATGTTTAAATGTTCTGCTGGTACCCAGCATTGGGATTTCACAATTTCTCCCCCCATCCTTGTTAGATTGGCCACTGAGGGGCACTTAAATACATATCTAATTGCATATTACTTGAAGATTTTGGAGGTGATTGATCACTCCCAGCCCTCTGATTACAAGCCTGGTCAATTAGAACCCAAGATGTCACTTTATTTCAGAGGATTTTGTTTTTGAAAGAAATGGTGATTACTGTTTCACATTTTATTATTCAAAAATTAAACAAAACTTTACTTTTAATTGACTTTTCATGTGAATTATTTTATCTTAGATATCTAGAATGAAAAGTTACACAGTTTCTATGTGTAAAATTATTTTCCTGTTCAACAAAAAATTTTCTTAAACCTTTACAGAAATATTCATTGGATAAAGTATTACAATTGCTGTTATGATATCTATACTTCTATAAAGTAAATTTTTTTTCTTGAAAAATTCTAAATTATTTTTTCAATTTATTAGTGTATGTCATCTTGCTGGCAAATTTCTGCAAGAATTGAAGGAACGACAGCCAGAATTATATTTATCTGATACTGATATATTATGTGTGGAAATAGCTGGTTTATGTCATGATTTAGGCCATGGCCCTTATTCACATACTTGGGAAATTTTCATGAAAAAAATCTGTGCTCAGAGAAAATCAAAACATTGGAAGGTAATTTTTATTTATTTTTATTTAAAAATACCAAAATCTTCTAGTATTCAGTGTTCTGTTGAATAAGTATTAGCAATCTGTGCTCATTTTTTGTGTGTGTTCTAAATTTCTTGTGAATGTTTTTGAGCTTTTTAAAAATGCATTCAGAATAATATTACTCCATGAGAACATGCACTTAGTTATCTACTTATATAAAACACTAACGTATGCAGTACCAAAATCGGAGATATTTCTACACTGAAATGGCAACGACTAGATGTAAACATTAGCTTAATAACAATAACAGAGCAAAAATAAATTAACTTGTTCAATGATGTCAAACGGAACAAGCATATTCATTACTGGTTACTTTTACTTAGGTATGTGATGCAGTAGCTAAATTACAAAATAACAATAATGCATATGTGAAAATGCAAGATTTTCCCTATCTTTCATAGCTTTAAAATATAAAATTTACAGTACTTGGTGTGTTAATCACTCATACCCCTTTCAAATAAAATGCCACCATGCAAAGTAAAAGCACATTTTAGCCATTTCGTGCTTCTTTTATATTATTATAACCAAGGCTACGTATTAAATAATGCAACTATAAAAACATGAGGTTGCTAACATTAACACTGGTTTTACTGTTAAAACAAACAAACATGGTTTTCTTTGAAATAAGTCCAATAACTTGGCCAACTAAAATGAGTGCCAGTAATTTTGCACTGAGTATAATGAACACTAAGGTATGGGACGACAAAGCTGGCCGCCTTGGCAGCTTGTAATATTTTTAAACAAGATTTACTGCCAGATAAACGTCTGAAGACAGTGAATGCAGATATATATCTATCATCAATATATATTATCACCAAATAATTGTCATAAATTTTCTCTGAAAGTTTGATTATTCACCAAATCACTATTTATTACATCTTGTAACTCCAAGTCTTTGCTCAAATGATGATAACCCAGAGTTGAAACAAAACAGTTTATTATACACAACTCAAAACATTTGCACAAAACACTTCACACATAGTTAAGATTTTTGTAGACAGAACTCTTGAGAAAAATAATACTTTATTGCAACAGTGGGTTAAACTATAGAACACGAAAAACACATGCCATCTTTGTTAATATAATTTTTGTGCACGCTCAACCGAGAATCGTGCTAGCATTCCAGGAAACACATGCAACAATCATCACCAAAGCAGGAAAATTAAAAGAAAAACAGGCAAACATTTATGAAACAGTTACATGGATAAGAACGACAGGTTTACAACTATTCTGAGGTGAGTATTTATAGTGGTTATAGTCTGTAATTTTAACATTGTGGCATAATAAATGAATTAATAGTGCTACAATAGGGGTACTATAGTTACTAGTTTGACTCTAAACCTCACAAATTCACACGTGCATTTATTGCAGAAAAAAAGTATGATTAGGCAGGTGGAATTTAAGACTAGGAATTTGATACAAATTTATTGATTATGACACATGCTCATTAAAATGTTCCCTGTACTGAATTTTTCTACTGTATTGTTTTAAGAGTTGCTTTTAAAGTTTATTGATTTTTAAAGTTGTTATCTATACGGTTTATTTATTTATTTATTCATTTAAGCATGAAAATGTGTCTGCCAATATGTTTGACTACCTGATTGAAGAAAATGATTTGTATGCTGTTTTGAAAGAATATGGTATTGGTCCAGAAGAATTAACTCAAATAAAAGATTATATACTTGGTGCACAGGTTGAGTTTTACATTATTATTTATGAATTGAATGAATTTCTGACTTATGTAATTCTTTTTTGATTTCTACAGTGCATCTTATTGTAGTAACTTATAAATTATTAAATAAAAATTTTGTACTTGGGCATAATAGATAAATTTGAACTGAAGGTTTTCATTTCTGTATCTTTAGCAACAAGTAAATAATTATTCAGTAATTCAGCACACATAAAAAAAGGAGTACCTGATAGTTCTTTTTGTTTAGTAGTGATTTGCATCTCTTTTGAAAATTTAGTGCAGTGCTACTTCTAAATTGGCATTGTACTACCATGTCTCGGGTCCGGGGTTCGATCCTCACGCCAGACAAGGTTGACAGCCTTTCATACCTTGAGCCGGTTGATAAAGAGGGCCAAGCTTGCTTAGGGAACTAAACCCTGGGAGAAACTAACTTTCAATTTAAATAATGGCAAGATGTTTATTAAGTGAAGCATCTTTTTATTTTTCAGTATTTTCACCCAACTTCAGAATAAATAATAATAATTTGGAACTTTTTTCTTAATACTTTTGCATTAAGTTTCTGTGTGTGATAATACTAATTTTACTATCTCTTTTTTTCAAGCATTTTCTAACTTCATTTGCTCTAGAGCTGAGTACTTGAATTATTTGCACAATTTTTAAAGTACTAAAACATTTGCAAAATTGAAGAGTCTCCAAAATCTATCAATGACAATTTTTCAAATTCCCTTCTAACTACAGTTAGTCTAAATTATCAAATAATTTCTCTTTTAATAGCTTTTAGAGAGACTACTGCAAATTGCATTGGTATTTCAGTGCAGGATAAATTTAGATTTTTGTTTGAAAACCATCACCGATATGAATGTCTGCTGAAGTAGCCATTTGATTAATCTTATTTTGAATCTTGATGCAGATACATTTATTGTCAGACATGTGTGTTTGATCTCGTAAATCCATTTATAAGCAATCATTTATCAAATTACACATAAAAAGTTTTAATAATTCAACAAATATGGAGTATAACTATAGCATTAACAAAACTGTGATCTATCCCGTATACTCACAAGTGGCTTATTGGAGTGCATTAACCATATACCAACACATACTCAAATGGCCCATTTGAGGATTGTGGTAAATTGAATGTATATAAATCCATCTATACCTTCCAACCTTCTACAAGTACAGAGGGGGAGTCAATAAACTTTATGAGTCAAAAGTTTACTTTGACTTTAATCTGCTACTGGGAAGTGACATGAGCATGAGTGCCAATTCCATGCCCACCTAGATTGCCAGATCTGACTGGCGTTGTTTTTTATTTTTAAATTTTCTGAAATAAGAGGGTAAATCTTTAGAAGTTGCAAGTTTGCAAGACCTGGTTTCACAAAGCAAAACTGAAGGATTAGTTTTCGCTAAGAGCTGCATTAATTTCAGTTTAAGCAGACAAAGTATGAGGCATGGAGGTAAGCAGTTTCAGCAACAGTTAGTTCATTTAATTTTTTTTTCCTGAAAAAACTTATTAAATATTCCTTGTAATTTTTTAAAGGTATATTTTTGTGAAAGCAGAGAAATGATACTTAACTAGAAAATATAATATTAATGAGATTTAAAAAAAAATGTAATCGTTTATTTCATTTTGTGTAAATTTTTTTAACTTAATAATGTCTCTAGAAAATTTATAATTGTTACTTGTATTCAACCAGAGTATAGTGTATATGAAATGTGAGTATGTATTTGAGAGTAAACAAGACAGTATAATGTGCTAGTAAAAATAAAAATTTGGTTATTTCATCTAGTGCTTTTTTTTAAAGTGAAAATATGTCAATAATGCATGTTTAGACTAAACTTTCTGAAAAAAAATGCTACTATTTTGACTACTAAAATTATAAAAAAGTATCCTATTTTGGCAACATTTCATGTTGGTAAAGCTTCTAATGCTACTATTTTTTTCCTGCTATCAGTGATGGACACCCTATCTTTCTAAACATTAAAAAAATATATATTTACTGTCTTTTCTTCAGTAATGTAATTTATATTGTTAAGACTGTATTCATCTCACATGTATTTAATCAAACCAACCATGTTAAAATTCCTGTGTCACACACAAGTTTCTATCCTTTATGTAGTTTACGTGAGACTTATTTAATTTTTGTTTTCATTTATTTATGTTCTATCTTAGTAATTGATAAATCATAGTTTAACATATGCTTTTTTGTTTAATTTTTTAAAAACCTGTACTACTGGAAATTTTATTAGCTTTTCTCTTTGTAGCCAAAGGACAGTAACAAAGCTTATCTATATCAGGTAATAAAATTTCAATGTTTGATCTTTTTTTATACGATAATCTCTCTATTCTAAAAAAAAGTGACGGCCGCTGCCACCACTGTCAAGAGCTTGTTGGACTATCTTCTCCTAAACCGTGAGGATTTGAATTTCGAGAAACATATCCATGGATATGGAAAATTTTGAAGAACCTGATAAGCTGACTTAAATTTCAAAAATCGAATTATTTTAGAAGATATTAATAAAAAATAAAACATAATGGTTGCCAGATTTGGCATAAAAGCATTCATTCCTTTGCAACAAAGCAATTCCAAGTATGTAGAATCATGTGTAATTGAGAAACATGAAGTAGAATTACGCCCATTTTACGCCAAATTAAAAAGTATATGAAATAAATAACTCAAAGTTGACATTTTTCAAATAGTAAGTTCGCTTAAGCAACAGGAGTTTAGAATTAGCGATTATTCGTTTTTCCAAAACAGAATAACTAATTGTAACTGATTTTAAAAGTGCCATCTTAGCATTAGGTACAATCTGGCCAAATGGTATCTTTCCAAGCAGTGTGAATCTAAACAGTGAGTTAAAAAATGTTAGAACCCAATATCTTGAAAATGAAAAATAATTAAAATGCAGATTATTTTAAAGCCGGTTCGGTCCAACTGGAGTATTTGCTGCCAGAAGAAATATTTGGTAGCATTAACTATGCCATTATAGCAGTTATAGTACACTTTGGATATTTGCCAGTGCGGTGAGATGATATAATTCGTGGTGCTAAATGCACCAATTTGCAAAGGATTATGTATATGAAAATATGGATAATGGTTTTCCGGCAACCTTAAATGAGCAGTAATTATAGGTTATGAGCATATGTAAATCGCCAAATAAGGAAAAATCGCCATTGGTGGCAGACTATCTTGCTGTTCCGTAGTTTTTATCAAAGAAAACGTATGAAGTACTGTTTTCTTAGAGCTAATTACTAACTATACATATCCGCAGGTCGCCAAGTTATGAAAATTCGCCATAATTGGCTTATACGCAAGGTGTTCCATGTGTTTCACTTAATTAAAAATAGTGCGAAGTTTAAATTTTTATGTTCCAAGCAACATGCAAGAACCAAGCAATGTGTAGCTCGGTAACATTCTATCTGATCCAACCTTTGGGTTTTGTTTCTTGAAGGGATGTCTTTTTTTATGAATAAGCTTTATTAGGGGCCGAATGCCTTTTACGAAAAGTGAGCATATTGAGTCTAGGGGGTCTTGGCCCCTAGTATCTCAAATAATAATTTGCAAGTTATATTGTAACTTTCAATCGATGTTCTACTTAATTGAAATATTTTGTATGCATCTTAAATCAAGCTTAACTCAACAGTTTTCTTTAAAATTATTTTGTTTTTTAATCTAGAGGAAAATTAATGTTCTATGGTAATCAATGCAAAAATGTATATTAAATACCTCTTGCTAATTCTGGATAATATTTTAACTTGTGCAAGTATTGGATGAAGTTAAAAATACATTTACTTTCATAAATAATTTTTGTTTTATACTGCTTAATATGCTGCACTAGATTTTAAATGGTTAAAAATATTTTCTTAGCAGTGTTATTTTAAAGGAAAATCACTTGATTTTTGTGCATAAATACTAATTAATCATGTCAAGTACTTTGAAATTTTTAGAATGTCTCTTAGTTCTAATAACTCTCGCTTAGTTCTAATAACTATCTGATTAGTTTCAAAATGTGAAATATTATAACTTGGGAAGAAGTTGGAAATTTTTTTTATATAGGATCATTATGGAAGAATTTAATCCCATGTTAAAATAAAGAAATATATATAATTTAGCAGGGGGGTGGGGAGGGGGCCATTATACACAGGATTTTGGCAATTAAAAGTAATTATTATTTTATTTTTATTTATTTATTTTGTTTCTTTGACTAGGGGCCAAGGCCCCTAGACTCACTACGCTCGCTTTTCGTATGAGGCATTCGACCCCAAATAAGGCATAATTTCAACAAACAAAACCCAGAGGTTGGATCAAATTGAATTTTACCGAGCTACACATTGCTTGGTTCTTGCATGTTGCTTGGAACATAAAAATTTAAACTTTGCACTATTTTTAATTATGTGAAACCCATGCAACACCTTGCGTATTAGTCAATTATTAACAAATTTTCATAATTTGGTGACTTGCGTATATGTATAGTTAATATTTAACTGTAACAACTGTAAGAACTGTAAGAACTGTAACAACTGTAAGAAAACAATACTTCATATGTTTTCTTTGATAAAAACTACGGAACAGCTAGGATAGCTTGCCACTAATGGCGACTTTTCATTATTTGGCGATTTACACATGCTCACAACCTATAATGACTGCTCATTTAAGGTTCCCGGAAAACCGTCATCCATATATTACATAATCCTTTTCAGATTGACGTATTTAGCACCATGAATTATATCATCTCGCCGTGCTGGCAAATATCCAAAGTGTACTATAACTGCTATAATGGCACAGTTAACGCCACCAAATATTTCTACTGGTAGCAAATACTCCAGCTGGACCGAACCGGCTTTAAAATAATCTGCATATTAATTATTTTTCATTATCAAGATATTGGGTTCTAACATTTTTTAACTCACTGTTTAGATTCACCCTGCTTGGAAAGATACCATTTGGCCAGATTGTACCTAATGCTAAGATGGCGCTTTTAAAATCAGTTACAATTAGTTATTCTGTTTTGGAAAAACGAATAATCGCTACTTCTAAACTCCTGTTGCTTAAGCGAACTTACTATTCGAAAATTGTCAACTTTGTGTAACACACTTTGAGTTATTTATTTCATATACTTTTTAATTTGGCATAAAATGGGTGTAATTCTATATTATATATGTCAATTTCATGTGATTCTACATACTTGGAATTGCTTTGTTGCAAAGGAATGAATGATTTTATGTCAAATCTCGCAACCATTATGTTTTATTTTTTCAGTTTTTTATTAATATCTTCTAAAATAATTCGATTTTCAAAATTTAAATCAGCTTATCAGTTTCCTCGGAATTTTCCAAATCCGTGGACATGTTTCTCGAAATTCAAATCCCCACGGTTTAGGAGAAGGTAGGCAAACAAACTATTGACAGCGCCAGCAGTGGCCTCTACTTTTTTTTAGAATAGAGAGATTTATAAATTTTATTAAAAACTCACTCTTGTAAACATTTAAGCACCAGTGCATCATTTAT
>JAWZYV010019401.1:0-24070 GCA_038373885.1 Cheiracanthium punctorium
TGAAAACTTCGCTTTGTATCCCTAAATATCCGAGTTGACCTAAAAAAAATTTCAGTGACGTCACGTGAAAATACTCTATAGGAATTTTAGTGCGATTTTAACTTTCAAAATTCTTGGATAACTTTTAAAAATTAACTGATTCCTCTTCTTGCTGTTTACGTTAAGGAGGTGTCAAAGAGTAGCTCATTTGAATGAAGTTTCCGTTATTCTTATAATGCAGCTGACGCTCAAATAGATTTTCTTTTCTTTTTTTTAAACACATTTTTTTAAATTATTTAAATATTACAAACTATTTTATATAATAATCACTTACATTTTTTTATAAATATTTCTTTCCAAATTTAAATTTTGTGGGAGGGGGCAAGGGGGATACCACCCGTCGCAACCCCAATATAAGAAATTTGAAGTAAATTATGCGATTAATTCAAGAATTATTCAAAATTTCCCTTAGATTATGCAAAGGCACATCTAAATTACGCAAATATTTATAGGAATTTAAGGAGGCCGCCCCCCCCACCCCCAAATTTCGATTCTTGATCATAATAATCAAAGTTTTTTGTGAATTTCTGTCCTTTTACCATTTTTGACCCCCCCTTTTTTCTCTCAACGTTCCTAAAGGGGGGAATTGCCCCCCTTTGAGGTAAAATAGCTTGTGTAGCTAAAAATGTTGTTGTATTGTGAAATTTTCACATAATTTAGTGTAATAATAAAGAGGTAAAACACTGGGAGACCTGCATGGCCCGGATAAGATCAGGGGTGGCGCCAGCGGGGGGATCGGGGGGCCATGCACCCCCCATCGGGGATCACTCGCCCCCCTGTCGGGGAGTGTCATCGGGGATTTTTTTAGAGAATTTGTTGGTTTAGAAAAACGAAGGAAGTTTTGCAACCAGATAAAAAATTCCATTCAGTGTCTGACCCGACTGTAGAGGTTCCGTTCACTTCCATTCTCATTCTGCTTGGAATTATACGATATTCATATACTGAATATTGATTATCTGCAGCTCGGAGTATGTTTCTCGGGATTCGAAGGAACCAGCGAACAAGATCCACATTTCTAGGGTAAGCAGAGTTGCCCGATCTGCTGACAATTGCCTTCGTAATGACCTTTTTAACTACTACTTTGGTGAAAATCACTGGGCTTTCCTGTTAACCAAGAAGAGATAATTAATGACCAGCTTATCATAATAATTTTTAATATGCGAAACCATAGTAGGAAATTTATCTCTTACTCGAATACTTTTTTGAGAGGCTGTGCAAGTACTGAAACGTAAAATTTGGGGGGGTTTATCGTTTGGCCCCCCTGTCGGGGAAGATGGCCCTCCCGTCGGGGAAAGTCTGGTGCCATTACTGGATAAGATATTGCTTGTCGGTTTCCCATCGGCGAAACTGCTCGTCTAGATCACTTCTATCCATGAATAAAAATTTATCTATTGCAGAAAAACAAAAGTGCACTTGCCGATGACTGAATTCGATGAGTTATCGATGAGTCGATGAACGGCCGAGCAGAAAACAAGCAGTCATTGCTACTGGGGAGAGGACGTCACAGAGGTTCGGCCGAACCTCTGTGACGTCTGAATGCAGTCCAAAGGCCTTATCTTTAGTGTGGTGTTGGTCCGAGGGATGTAATTGTGGTGTTATTGCCAATTATCTGAGCGAGGGATCTAGGCCGAGGGGAGGGGGGGGATTGCCCTGTGTGGGAACGGTTTAGGTATTATCTCGCCGTAAGAATGGGGATCAGCAGTGACCACCTGCTGGCTAGCTATTTCCTGCGTTCCAAATAAACCAGGCGAAAAGGGAGACCGCCATTTTCACCCACACACGAAACGGACTTAGGAAAAGTATTCTTCTTCCCGTTCGTCGCTCGTTGCCGGGCTTTCAATTGAAATAGAAAATTTGTCATGCAGGCTTTCATAAGCTATTTATTTATTTTATTATTAGATAGGCCACTTTTCAGTGTTTTGTAACTTCAATTTTTAAAACTTAAGAAAAATTTATTTGGCGTGAACCATAATTAATATGCACAGTATGTATCGAAACATAATTTGTGTTTCAGAGCCGTACACCGGACATGGACGGGAGAGCTGTACGTGTTTTTAAAGTGTCAAATTCCATGTAGAATTTTTCATTTACGAAAAAGCTGCCTTTATTTTCTTCGTTTATAAGTAAAATAATTTAGGAATTAATTTACATTAGGTATAGTTATATATATATATATATATATATATAACTATATATATATATATATATATATATATATATATATATATATATATATATATATATATATAACTATATATATATATATATATATAACTATATATATATATATATATATATAACTATATATATATATATATATATAACTATATATATATATATATATATATAACTATATATATATATATATATATATAACTATATATATATATATATATATATTCCATTTTTATTCCTTTTTTTTTAAAATTGTACTATATCTATATATATATATATATATCACCGATAATGGAAGTGTTTCGCGAAAATAAAATCGAAACGATTCACGGAAGTACCACTGATAATGCAGTAAGTTGTGATCTATTTGACACTTTTAAAAATGCTAAGAAAGAGTCCACGTCCATTTAAAAATGTGGCTGGTGTGCCACAGTTAAAACCACCATTACGCTCTTTTCTACAAATATTTGCGCCCCTCTCCTGTTTGTTTATTTATTTATTTTTTTTAATAAAACTCTCCGCTCTCATGGAAACATAACTCATTTTGGCGCCCCCTTAGCTCCGCGTCCGGGGCACGTGCCCCGTTTGTCCCCCCCCCCCTAGTTGCGGCCCTGCTCTCAAGTATTTTAAGTTGAGTATAAAATGTAAAACACAGTAGATTATTACGCCAGGATCAATAAATAAGCATATTATAGATTTTTAAGTCATAGTGTTGTTAACATGACTTTTTGTGAAGTTATTATGTGATTAAAAAGTAAACGAATAACCTAAATAAAACGTATGACACTTGTTTAAAATCTAATAAATTTAGTGGAAAAAATACTACAGTTTTGTAAGCAAGCAGGTGTATCATTTGGAAAGCGCATCATAAATCTGTCGTCTCTATTCCATAAAATACTTCTTCGGAATTGAAATGTATATATTAAAATCGCCTACTAAACTACCGTACAACCTTCGCAGGCATTTTCTAACCATACTCTCCCTTTATAATAAATTGTCGCGTTTTGGCAACAAAGTTAGCGATCAATTATCAAAAACTGCAATTCTTGTGCGACTTTCAACATTTTATTAAGGCCCCCTCCCCTCCACGTTATCGGCAAACACATTTGAAAAGTTCATGTCTACAAAACCTCTCTACAAGATCGCGTACACAAAAATCTGGGCTTGAGCGAAATAGCTGCCTTGTGCTTAAAAAAATAATAATTAGTAACCATAACCAGTTGGGGAAAATTGTCTTTGAATGGCTTTTCAGCAAATGAACAAATCAAAGTATTTTAAGTGAAAATTTACACGAGGGTATCTGCGTAGGGGGTTATGCCTTGAGCGGAGGACTATTTAAGGGTTTCTGACGTATTCAGGTTACAGCTGGAGAAAACCGGCCAAAACTCAAGACAGTTGCTGGGAGCAAAATTATGCTGTACTTGTGTAGATATAATACACTTGCAAGAGGTGGTTGAAAACACCGTGCAGAACTTCTGCAGAGCATGCAAAACTTCAAAAACTTTGCAAAACAGTGCAAACCGTGCAGAACAGTGCAAAACTTCCTAAAATTTGTTAAAAATTTTATATTTTAATTCGTGCTGTGTAGAGGTCTGTGCCACATGGAAATTCGCGGCGGAGGCGTAACGACCCCAGAAACCCGGCGGCGCAACGCGGCGTGGGAAAAATATTGAAAACGAGCATAGTAAAAGTGGGTGTGTGCGTACAAACACACACACACACACATCCTCTATATAGTTACGCTTCTCCCTGACTCATTGATTCACTGACTCTCTAACAATGCCGGACAACCACTCGAAGATAAAACTTTTACTTAGAAGATTAAGAAGTTCAAAAATATTAAGAAGCGCAAAAACGAAATAAGATCACCGTTTGTACGATCTGCTTCAAATTTTTCATAAATATGTATATAAAAATGTAGAAAAGCAATCTGCGCTACTTTAAAAATCTGAAAATTCACCCGTTTCCCCATTTTAAAGCGATTTTTCGCTCTTTTCAACTCCATTTTATTTCCTAGATTAAAAAAAAATGAATCATTTGCTTGACAAAATTAGCTTATTCGTGTGACAATGACGTCATACTGAAATCACGGTTATCAGGCTTTGAAGGGAAAACTACGATTCCAATTTGTTTAAAATTGTTTTTCCAAATAACACACCCGTACTTTTTTTCACTAAAAAGGATCGTCTGCTTGAAGCATTGATATAAGAGGGGCTGTATACAAAAATGAAATTGGTCGAATGCGAAAAGTTTCCGCGCGTTTGCAGAAGAGCATAAAATTCGATTTGAGTATATAACTAAAAATTGAATATGAACTTATAGGTGGACGAAGATTAAATATATTGAGTGTAGACATATTTTTGTCAATATTTTTTCTAGCGCCTGTTATAAGTGCCTCCACAACGGGCTTTGACTTCTAGCATATATATTTTATATGTATAAATCAGTGGCGGATTAATGTAAGTTTGTCGGGGGGGGGGCGGTTTGCCTTTCGGTGGGGGCGGTTAGTTAGAATATTGACATATACGTCCACTTTACGGAAGTAAAATAGGATCTTTTATATTAATTTCTTTTGTCTCGGGAGGGGCGGTCCCCCCCCTTGGTATAAATTGACGTTAAAATGAGATTTTTTTAAGACTATGAAAATTTAGTCTCGAGTATGATGTTGTTTTGTTGTGGGATTACGGCCAATTAGCTGCACGTAAGCTCTAGACCGAGGGGTGGGGTGCCCTCCGTTGGGGTCTTTCTAAGGGGTCCTAACCCGTATCTACGCTAAGTTTCGGAGGAAACCTCAGAACAGTTAGTACGGCGGACGCGAGCTGGTTTTGAACCAGGCACCTTCCGTCTATCAGTTCAGAGCGCTATGCTCTCGGCCACTGGTGAGGCTCCTGATTATGAGCTTGCCATTGTGGCACATTTTAAAAATATTTCTACTGAAAAACTGAAACATTAGATTCTCTCAAAATCGGATAGGTTTATGTTGTTTGTATGGCACATTCATGATACCAATTGCCCAATGATGGTCAATATACAAATGCCCATGATGATCAGTATACAAATGATACATTATTTGCTTTTTAGCGTTTCTTTTCTTTTCTTTTTCTCTTCTTTCTTTTTTTCTTTGCAACCTCCTCATGAACCATTCCAAACTTATTATGTTCTTTTGATGTACAATGCAAGGTTTAAACAGTTTTTAAAGCAATCAAATTACACCTTTGACTCAAAAAATTTAAACTGTATCTTTATAAGTTACTAGCGTTAACCTTTTACAGATCTAATTCAGATGCAGGAATATTTTAAATTAATTTTTTGTATATTATGTTTTCTGATCCGTTAAGTCTCTTTAAAATGGGGAGTGGGGGGTGGGATTGTATACAATTTTCACTGTGTTGTGTTCGCAATTGAGGGCATTGGTCATTTATAACTTCTGACTTCTGACAAACTAATAAATAGGTTTCAAAAACGGAATATAATGATGGGTAGTTTAAATAAGAAATGAAATAAAATTGGTCAATTAATGCTTTGATTCTGTGTATTATCTATTTAATTCTTCTGGGGCCGAACACAGCAATACATTTTGGAGGGGTACCAAACGGTGAAAAAGGCCGAATTGTTCACAAAACGACTTCACATTATCATTTTGTTAACAAAATTTTAAATTTCGGAGGAGGGGGGGGGACCCCTGGTCCACCTTGGTACCGTTTTGATTCTTCTAGCATTATTACTAACGATCAAATTACCCACTTATCATCAGAAAAGTAAAAACATTTTGCTTCATATTGATTTAATGGGGCAGGGGCGTAGCCACGGGGGGGGGGGGTCATAACGCCCCAATGAGAAATTTTTGACATACAAAATGTATATTCTTCACTACATTATCACACACACGTATACATATATATGAGTTGTAGTAGTCGTAACACCACCCCCATGAAAAATTTCTGGCTACGGCACTCATTCAGTGGTATATTTTTACCGTGTGTTAAACACGGTAAAAACATGCCCCTGAATAAAGGTGGATTCATATCTGCCGCGCCGCACCGCAACTATGCCGTACTGTTTCGCCGTTTTGGACCGTTGGCTGTCCGCGCGGCGAGCTTGCGGTGCCGCAAGTAAATGCACCAATGCTCTTCTGTAATTGGCTGTAGCTGTAAAAGCTCTTCTGTAATTGGCTGTAGCATTGCGGTCGCTGCGGAATATCTGTTCTCGCCAGATAATGCGCAAACCCTCTGCGCTCGCCGCGCGGGCGCCGTGTTGCTCCGCCATGTGACGTCATTGCGGCGTCTTAGCGGTGCGGTACGGCCAGTATGAATCCGGCTTAAGATATTATGTGCGATTTCCGATATCTCGAATTTCTGTTATATCGAATATTTTTTGCCGGTCCAGCCGACTTCGAGATATTGAGAGTCGACTGCATATATATGTGTGCGTGCGCGTGTGTGTCTCTTATTGTTTCCATTTTTATTCCTTTTTTTTAATTTGTACTATATATATATATATATATAGTACAATTTTTAAAAAAGGAATAAAAATGGAATATATATATAACTATACCTAATGTAAATTAATTCCTAAATTATTTTACTTATAAACGAAGAAAATAAAGACAGCTTTTTTGTAAATGAAAAATCAGTTTCAAAAATTGAAGTTACAAAACACTGAAAAGTGGCCTATCTAATAATAAAATAAATAAATAGCTTATGAAAGCCTGCATGACAAATTTTCTATTTCAATTGAAAGCCCGGCAACGAGCGACGAACGGGAAGAAGAATATTTTCCCTAAGTCCGTTTCGTATGTGGGTGAAAATGGCGGTCTCCCTTTTCGCCTGGTTTATTTGGAACGCAGGAAATAGCTAGCCAGCTTGTGGTCACTGCTGACCCCCATTCTTACGGCGAGATAAAGCCTACACCGTGGGAACACATCAGGAACAGACGTGTTGTCTTGACGATCAGGATGACGTACAGATGTGCAACCATTGAATAACTGACCACCCAGATGAACCAAAGGGCTACCATAAGTCTCCGGAACGACGGTTCAGCGAACGTTTGCTGAGGAGGGAGCATTATGGTCTGGGGAATGTTTTCATCGCATTCTCTGGGCGCACTCATCATTGTAGAAGGCAACTCTCCGGATTTAAATAAAATCGATAAACTGTAGGATCCCTCGATCGGGTTAGTTCGCACCATGGACCCCCAATCACGTAACCTATCCAGATGGTCACTGCACTGGAGTCCTCATGGACCCTAGAATATTCCAGTGAACACCTTCAATAACTAAGTGACTCTCTCCCTGCGCGTCTCTCGGCGATCCGCTCTGAGTAATCGGGATATTCTGGCTTTTGATAAAGTGGTCACATTAATGTGACTGGACTGTGTAGATACTAGTATATTTTTAAAAATAGATTTTTTCTAAAACAAATGGAAAAAAATATCATTTAAGTATCTATCATTCTACATATGCGCTTGTCACTACTATGTCTACCTTCTGGAGACATCAAGTTTTCTCTTGTTATGCTCAACAGTGATTCCTATAACTAAAAATCATGTAAATGAACAAGTTTACAAGGCTCTCGTAGATTTTTTTCCCTTTATTACTTGAACCAGTTGATCTCTAGAGTTGATACATTATGAAATGTTAGCGTCGTTCTCCAGTTTCGTTACATGGACGGTTGCCCCTAATTGAGCTGTTAACTTCTGCTTCAGTGGTACTCCAGAGTGCGATGATTCACTTCGCACAATTTAAAGCATCTCCATAAAAAAGATATATGATTTGTGGCAAATATATGACAACACCAGATGCAGAACTAAAAGAAAAGTATGGAAGGAGATGGTACCAAAAGAAGGACATCAGTTGCAGCTGTTACCCAACTGGACAGATGAACTACTACTCATCGTTGTGGATGGGACTATGCATGAAGATAGATATATAACTATCCTGTTGGATCATGTCCACCCTTCAATGCAAATTGTTCTTTAATCCAATCGAAAATTTTCGGGATCTGCTCAATCCTGCTGTTTGCTCTGTAGCAGCATACCTGACTATAATAAGCTAAAGCCGTCATAGCTCAGAATCTGTGAGAGAGGGAAATCAAATATCTCGGATTAAACTGAAACTTTACTTGGAAGATAACACAAAGGTAGAAACGGCCAAAGGTAGAAACGGCCTTATTGGGACGCCACGAGCGAGAGGTTTTGAAGTCATCTAGTGTGCAACGCTTTTGTTAGAAATTGATATCGTTGGATAAAGCCACGCCTTGTTGGAAGACAGTTGTTACTGCAAATAGGATATGTTGGTAGAAGTTCAATTCCTGCCTCCGGCTTCATTGCTTTATAGGGCGAAAACTGCTCGTGGCGTCGCCAGGGCATGACTATAACAATTTTGTGGACAGGCATTTTAAAAATTTTGTGGCTTTATATATAGGTCTTAACTTAGGTTCCTATTTCTGCTTGTGCTTCTAGGGCACGGACCCACAAGTGCTCATGCTATTATCAGGGCCTGACTGGGCGTCTTCCTTATATTCTATTTTACTTGAAATATTCCATCTTTTCACAAAACGATAATGATTTACTACCCTCGAATGATTGTTAAAGGGAAAAACAATAATCTTATAAAGGCAGTTATAGGGCCTTTTTTCGCACGGCACTGCTGTTTAGGTGGTGTTTGCGAAAAAAATACTGAAAAATTACAAATTCAGAATAAATTTGAGGTGACACGAGATCGCACACGCGCACGCTACATCTCGGCAATTTGGTACCTTTGCCCGATCGGACAACGCCTTAATCTATCTCGCGGGATCAAAATCAGTCCACGCCACGCGCTCCCCTTCATTGATGTCCCAGACAACTGAACACGCATTTCTCTTTCTTGCCTTCAATGACAGATGGTTCCAGTACTAATCCCATTCATCTCTCGCTTTTTCAAAGTCCACATACAACGCGTGGCTATGTCTATAACGCTAGGAACATAGTTCATTAGTCTCTGACTGACTCTCGCAGGGCGGAGTAGTGCGACGGCACGAGATCGCAAACGCACGCGCTACATTTTGGCCGGAAAAATGAATACCGTTTGTCCGGTCGGATAACGCCTTAATACGTGGAATTCCCGGGATAAAAACCAGTCCTCGTCACAAGCTTCCTTTCAAACTTAATCTTGAAAGCCCCATCAAGATGAAATATACAAGATAGAGGAGACAGTCATCATAAAATCATTAAAAGAAAGGGGAGAAAACCCCATTCAGAAAAATCAGGAAAACCCATTGTATTTCTGTAATTTATGCTCTGAAGATTAGCTGATTGTTTAAAATCATGTTATTGTTTGATAATTTCCGTGAATTGGCAATAGATATTTTTTATCAAATTTCTACAACCAATAAAGTTTGTGTTTTGTCCTGTTAACTAGACTGATTACTGGAACATTCCTTACACAATAGACTTTTAAATTTATGAATCAGGCAGATAAGTATTTTGCAACAATGTGATGTCACTTAAAGAACATATGATTGTGTATTATTTTATGCAGATGTCAGAATGGCTGCCAACAAAATCAGTCCACGCCACGCGCTTCCCTTCATTGATGACCCAGACAACTGAACACGCATTTCTCTTTCTTGCCTTCAATGACAGATGGCTCCAGCCCCAATGCCATTCATCTCTCGCTTTTTAAAAGTCCACATACAACGCGTGGACTTCACTATCAGTACATGACATTTCTGTCAGATAAATAAATTTTGAATATTAGGCATGGTCCTTTAGCCTCATTGCTAGAATCGACAAAATACTGTGTTGCTCAGCCTCACAAGTCCACTGTTCATTGCTCCACACAATTAAAGCACACTCAGTAATATTGAAATAGTTCCCCGCACTGTGAAAAAAAATACTGTTAGATTACGGGCAATTCTCGGCAGCAAAAAAATTCCAAGAGAATCTCGTCAAACTACGTGCGCCCGCAAAATCACAGTACCCATAAGTTATCGAGTGTTGACCGTAATTTGATTGTGCCAGACATTCATAGGTTATCGAGATTTGACCGTAATTTGATAATGCATTACAACATAGGTTGTCGAGTATTGACCGTAATTTGACAATGGATTACTATATAGGTTGTCGAGTATTGACGGTAATTTTATGAATGTCTCACACTATAGTTTGTCGAGATTTGATCGAAATTTGACAATGGATTACGACATAGGTTGTCGAGTATTGACCGTAATTTTATGAATGTCTCACACTAGTTTGTCGAGTACTGACCGTAATTTTATGAATGCCTTACACCAGGGCTTCCCAACGTGTGGTCCGCCGGCTCTTTCTAGGGGCTCCGTGGCCACCTATGAACAGCGGCTGCGGTTGCCAAGTGTTGACCCGCAGGTAGTTTAGTGCCAGTGTTCGACTTTCTGAAAACTCTGGGGGGGGGGGCGTACGCACCGACTGACAGGGGTCCGCCGTGGATTTTTGCCTGAAAAAGGGGTCCACCAGCTAAAAAGGTCGGGAAACCCTGCCTTACACTATACGTTGTTGAGGATTTATCGTTAATTTATGAAGGTTTCACAGTATAGGCTGTCGGGCATTTATTATAAAAATACACTCCAGCTACAGCCAAGAAAATGTTATATCATTTAATGATAAAAACTACCTTCTAAGTTCTATGGGCACGAGACAACTATGATCACATATGATTGAAAAGCACTTCTGCACAATATTTTAATCTTATAGGTGTTTAAGGTAGTTTTTATTATTATTAAGTATTTAGACCTTATTCTTTAATTATTATTCAATGTTAAATCGACTGTCTATTCGTAAAATTGCTCTTATGATGATCAGTTCATACTGGGGCATAATCTGTTCGAGACCAAATTTTTCGTATGTCAACAAAGGCGTTGACATACGAAAAGCCCTCAATACAAAATAGTACAGAACATATGTTTCAGGTCGTACAAAAGGTTCACCCTTATTACATGCCAAAAACATCAATCGACACACAAACAGAAAATGTGATTATGTTTCTGCAAACTAAGAAAGGCAAACTTTTTGGATGACCTGCAACATACATTTTTTACTAACCTGTATTGAGGACTGCCTTTTGGTCTGGACCAGGATTAACCCAAACACAAGTGATTATTAGCACTTTTTTGTTTTTGTTTGTGTGTATTATTTCAAACTTTGCAAGTTTTTTTTTTTTTAATATGTAAACCTCAATAGTTAATTGTGGCACGACAAGGCTGAAATTCTTCATAAATTTCACTGAAGATAGAGTCTTTTAATAAAAAATGGGGATTACACAGGCAATTAAACTAGAATTTTTTATGTTAAATACATAACCTCTCAATTTTACTCGTTAATAAGTGTCTTGACAAATACTTTGACAGACCTTTTCTTCAAGATTTAAAATGTAAACAATTATTATTTACTAAATACAGACCCATGACATTTCTGTGACAGGCACTGACTATCCTCTAAGAAAGGTTGTGCATCCTTTGGCTAGTGTAACTAGGTTTTTGGTACCGAGTCTCTTTTTAATATTAATTTCACTGCTGCATGGACTGCAGTGAAACCTGTGTATAATGATCCATGTGTATAACAATAAACCTGCATATAGCAATACAGTAGAGTCCTGCAATTCTGAACAAATTGAGAACAAACACTTCATTTTAGCGGGAATTCAGAATAGGCAATTTCATAAATATCAATAAGTTGACTTGTTAAGGCATAAATTAAGTGCAGGGATTGTATAAATGGAGCAGTAACCAGCTTTCATTTTAATCTGGCTTCAAGACAGGTTTTCCCCACAAAGGCCTTTTTAATTGCTCCTGTGTTTTTAGGTTTAAAAAAATCCTTATTTTTTCTGAACTCTGTTTGGAAAAGCAGGACTCCACTTTTTAACTTTTTTTTTGTGTGTGTCCAAAGAGTATTTTGTTTAATCAATGCATTTTGAAGAAGTCAACAGCATAAATCCCTTTTTAAACTGATAGTCTATAACAATGTTAACTCTAATAAAGCAAATGGTAGTACAGAAGTTAAAATATATAAATGCAAATATTATTTGCAAATAAAACAAGCAAAATTTTATCTAAAACTAAACTATTCACTTCTTCAAAATCAGAAAAGACATACCCACATTATTGATAAAAGTATGGCCTCATATTATTTAATTGAAGAGGAGTACCGTGTTTACTTGCATAATAGTCACACCTTCTGTTTTCTAATTTTTCATGGTGAAAGTCTAGGTGTGACTATTATGCAGGGATATCTACAACACAATAGTTGTACACTCCAATGCTAAAAAATTAATAGTATATTCCAATAGAAGGGGGGGAAAAATTAAGGAATTTTGAAAATTGAGATGAAAACTGTAAAAAACTAAGAAATAAAACAATAATAAGCTTAGATTTTTATAAGAATACATTTTCTATTTATGAAGGGGGAAAAAATTATTTCAACAAAGTATTGATCTGAGGCATTCGATAACTTCTTATCATAATGCTTCCAATTCTTAAAATTGCTTCATTGTTATTTATTTTATTGCACTGAATACAATAACAGTAATGAGAAAAAACTTAAATTTTACAATGAATTAATTTCTAATCAAGTGCGTACACATACACACACAGCAACAAAAACACATACACAATATATACTGAATGCAAAATTTTAATTTCTATAACATATATTCAACATCAAAATGCATATTTACTTTTTAAAAAATTACAAAATGATTTATTTGCCAATGCCAGTGTTTACATTTATATATTTCTTTGATTTGGTCCCTTTCTCAAGATTTATTCCAAGGAACATCCTGTAAAAAAAAAAAAAACAATCATTATATAAAGTATTATGAATGCTCACAAGAAATTTATATATGGATTTTAGTCACCCTCTGCTAACCCTGCAACTATGATAAATATTAATATTCAGCTCATACTGGGCCCAGCTTTTTTTGGATGCTTTATATCGGCAAAAAAAAAAAAAAAAAAAAAAAAAAAAAAATTAAGCTGTTTCCATCAACATAAAATTTTCAAGAACATTTGAAAATCCTTTAACAATAACATCAAAAAGCAGTCATATTTTTCTTTTTAAATAGGAAAATGTAGAATGAGTGCTCATAATTAAAATTATATTTTAAAAATTGTTTTCCTAATTACTTTATCAGTATTACAGCACAGTATATGACACAGCAAACATATTTAATTTTATTAGTATCACGGGCATAACAGTTTTGAGAATTCATTAACCATAGAATTTATTTTAGATATTGTCCCACATTAATTTCAGTGGTGAAGTCAGCGGAGGAAAAAAATGCATCTGCAGTTTCTGAAAGTTTTGCTAACAACATTTCAATGTTTCTACAGATTTCACAGCTTTTGCTTCCCCGACTTTTCCTGACATTTATCATGATCTTCCCTGACTTTTTATCTAGTGTGCTTTCACGAATTTCACATTCCTATTTTTAATATTACTTCCTTTTTTTAATAACTTTATATATATTTTGCATTTTTTCTACAAATAATAATAATAATAAAATTAATAAATACAAGAATTTTATTTGACATTCCTGGATTCTAACAAAAACCATGTTTCATAATAATTCAGTATAAACCTAAGCATATTTCAACTAAAATATGTTCATAAAGGATACATTTTAAAATTTATAACATACCTGCCAACATCACGCGAAGAAAATCTAGTAGATTTATGTGGTATCACTATCTTAAAATTACAATTACTTATCTGCACTACAAAACATACTTCGACATTTTTTCACCCAGTAAATTTCACCATCTATTTTATGCATCATTTTTAAAATGTAAGTTGACTTGACACACTGCTATGGTGTTTAAAATTAACACTTTGCTTTTTTTAAAAACATTTATTAGGTTGTAACGAAAGTTTCCCGCCACCGCAGATATGATTTCAGAAAACAGTTCGCAATGGCCTGTTTCCTCATATTTTGTCAAACGATTTTTGGCATTTGAAAGTTATGTTTTTGGTCTCGCGCCCCCGTGTTTCTGGGCCGAAGGCTTTGAAAAACTACCAAAACCTTGGCAGAAAATCATAGATGTGGGTGGTGATTACTACCCGCATTAACTTTTTGTTGGCGGAAAACTTTCGTTACAACCTGATATATTTGAAATTTTAGTATCACATAAGGTCATGATATTAAAAATAGAATTAGTAAAAGAGCTCAAAGAATTCTTTTTACATGAAATAAACAAAACTTCAATGTTTTTTTAGGTCTCCACAAAAGTCTTTTCTTAAATGTACAAAAAAATTTTAAAAAGTTGTGAAATTTTGGGGCTTTGAACTCACAAATGTTACAACTAAAAGATCTCCCATCCAATTTTGAAATTTCCAAGAATCCTTCACAAATGAGTGAGCACAAATCTTTTTATTACTGGACCAAAATACCATGGTATATTGGTTCATATTGAATGAATATACCCTGAAAGCGGTGATCTTTCAGAACTGCTAAGGAAAAAAATGTGCTGATTATTAAAAGCTTCAAAACGTAAAAAAAAAAAAGGAGACCAGTAGAAACCCCCTAAATCCAGTAGAGTCGGCAGGTATGTTATAAGGTTAAATAAGAAAATGAAAATAAACAATTTTTAGAATTAGGTTCCTTCAAATGGTAAATATTTTCTTAATTTTGACACAAAATTCAATTTTTCTTGTATTTCCTTGACCCTTCTTCAATTTATTTGAATTTCCCCGACTTTTTTCCCCAAATCCCTCACCAAAACTCATTTTCCTGACTTTCCAGATCTGTAGAAACCCTGAATTTGTTACCCCACTATGCTCAAGTCAATAACCACTGATTATAGCAGATGGCTGAAGCATGAAGGTCCCAGCTTCCGACATACTGTCGTCCGGCTACCAACCTAATGTTTCGGAGTTTGGGCGGATTATGCTTTTAGTGTATTTTTGTCCAGAAAAATTACACCAAGTTTTATTAGTCTCTTGTCTTTCTTCTTAAGGGGGATGACTTTCATGGTTTTCACATCTATTCTACAAAAAGGTTCTACACCAATAGTATTAAAAGACGACTTTCTTTTGCCAGTTCATCTATCTTTTCATTAAAGTCAACTTCGGATATAGTGAATGCATCTTATTAGTCCCGATTAACGTACTTAGGAAATGCACATAGCATTTTTCGGTTTTAGTGAACTTAAAAATTTCTGGACGGCAGAGGTGATTCCTATAAAAAGTGTCTCTTGTGTCAACTTTACCTCACAGCTGTTAACAATTTTCAAAATCTAGTAACTTTTATTTTCGGGAAAAATGTTTTTTTCTTTGTCAAAATACCCTATTTTAAAGGTGCTGGCACTACCAGAAAATACTGTCCAACTTAAAAAAAATGTTACCACTTATTAACCAACCCAAGAAACAATGTTTTTGCACTTGGCTCATATTGATTTTGAAAATTTGCAAGAATTGTGTTTTCGGGAAAAACCTATTTTGGCCCAAAATTTCGGATTTAAAAGATGCTGGCAACAACTGAAGATATTGACCAATTTCAAAAAAATTTTACACGGTTATTAGCCAACTCAAGAAACAACTTTTTTTTTCACTCGGATCTCATAGATTATAAAAATTTGCAAAACTTTTGATTTCGGCAAGAGATGCCAATTTAGGCAAACATCATTACTAATTACATCCTTAAACCAAAGATACGGTGGCATTTTTTGCATAATACGGAAAAGACTTGTCAAAATGCTAAACTGAAACGAATGGGTTCCACTTTTTTGCAAAACTATTCCGAGAAAATCTTTCATTTTCAAAATTTAATTGAAATATATGGCCTGAAAGTCTAATTTTCAAGACAATTGCAAAAGCAATAGAAGAAAAGTAGATCAGGCACTATATCCCAGAGAGAAAATTTTAATTATCCTTATAGCCTTTAATCTGAATAGAAATTTTTTTATCCATCACATATGCCAAAAAGTTTCATGGACGACTTATTTTGTAAATAATTTTGTATGCCATCCAGGGGTCGTGTTGTTGATCACCAACATTGCAAATTACGAAAATGAAATTAGATTGCCGAATGAACTGCGAAAATTAAATGAAGACCAGGGCAACTTCTGCCACTCAGCCAGAATTTTTTTTCTGCATCCATCCATGGCAGTGTCCAATAAAGGTTGATATTCTCCTAGTTGCAGAAATTTTTGTACCAGCCTGCAATGCAGATTTTTAAATAAAAAACTAGTCTGCGAGTCAAAATGCTGGTGGCAGGTTACCCATAAAATGCATATTAAATCAGCATATTCATCTTATATGTTAAATATGCAGCATTTGTACAATTTAGTGTATTCATTTTGCCTACAATTTCAAGCTGTGTAGATTCTTCTTGTTCAGTAACATAATTTTGAGAACCAGTTTTAGAATTACCCCCCCCCCTTTTTTTTAAATTTTCTGTGAAGTACTGGCCAACAAATCTCTTCTGCCAATTCACTTTTTTCAAACAGCATTTTAATGAATTTTATAAACACGTTTTATATTTTAATGCAACAAATTTTTGAAATTTGGTTGAAAAATAAAAACTCGCCCAAAAGATTAAGAAATATTTTCGCGAAACAATCATTAATTATCAAAAATATGTAGTAATTTTAACTGTTGATACAAAAGCTAGAATAATGACTTGCAATGAACGAAAATATGGTTATTCACAAAAAAAGGATGGAGAAAGATTTGATATAAAATCACTGCGTGCAGTCAGCGGCGATATCGCTCGATATGAACTCGAAATAGTCTGCAGACCTCAAGAATCTGCAACAGGCGTCGCCACGTTGCACGATTTCTGCTACCGGAGATATTCTATTTGATTTCTTACACTTCTTCATTAATTTTGATACTCTCTCCCTTTATCAGAAAGTATCACACTTCTCCATACTCCGGAACAAAAATAGAAACAAAAACAAACCTTACTATTGATTTAACTAGAATGGAATTGCCATCTCATTTGTCACATGAAAAATCACACCACTATTAAAAAAATACCTTCAAATTCTGCTTGCTTCAAAATAACTTTTTTAATTTAAAATTTTTATTTTGACCAAAATATGTGATGTTACATTTACTGTTACTCTCTGCCCCTTTTCTTGTCACAAACTCAGTTAAGTCCTAATTACAAGTTCTTTATTTATTTCAAAGTTTACATTATTTTTTTACAGCACAGTATTAGGGTGATCACAAACAACCAATCCCAAGCTGAGAATAGAACCCAGACGCAAAAGGGTGGCAGAACAGTGCGCTAGCCACTACACCACCCGGGTGGCTGGTGACCAGATTTTTGAAGAAAGAACTGCGGAGACAAATCTTGTAGTGCCCCAAATTCAGAAAAAATTTGGGACATTTTATAAATTTAAAGCTTACCCCAATTAATGATGCCTTAGCTAAATAAATATAAGCTAAGCATTCATGAAATGAAAGAAATATGATTGATTTTTTTAAAAAATTGGGAAAAAATAAATGTTATAACTAAAATTTTGTCCCGAATTCTTCAGATTACAATTTGGGATAACTTGAAAAATCCTGAAATTGAGAACATTGGTTAATTTACCAGGCTTAACATTTGTGGACGACCCCATAGTGTACATACACCATAATTATAACACAAGGTATTTTTCACTAAAATCTTAGTTTTTCAAAACTTAAGCAATGAAATTTTGGAATATCCAGGGTTCGAAAAAACCCGGGTGCCAGGTTGCACAAATGACAAAAAAATATCCCTTAGCAACTAGCTTTTTATAAAATCAATATTATTCAACATATATGAGGCTCCTAAAAATCTTTTCCTGGCACCTAATATTTTACAAATTTTTTCGACCCCTGGGAATATCAACATTAATTTTGAATATGAAATGTTTTGCAAATATAACTATCAAACTTTGGCATCAAGACAAACAATTTGCCTTTGTATTAAGTTCTTTTTTAATGCATGTCTACAAAATTTAAAATCTAATAAAGATGTGTGTTGTTTCTGTTACATTTTCAGTAAAAAACATGTATTATATTTTACCATGAAAATTTTGTCATTTATGTGAAATTATTTTGAATTAATTAATGAAATAATACTTTACAAAGCATACATGTTGAAGATCTGTTGTCAAATATCAAAACAATAACAAATACTCAAGGTCTTAATCACATGCGCACACCCATTTAAAACCAAAAAAAAAAAAAAAAAAAAAACTTAATAAAAAAAATAAATAGTCAACTCCCTCAAATCTGCAAAAGTTTTGCCAAAATGTTCAGGGGCGGATCCAGAAATTACTCCAGGAGGGGCAATTTTGTACCTAAAACAGGGGGGTAGAATGTGCAAAATCGTTTTATAATTAATTAGTATAATCAATTATACCAATTGATGTAATTAATTATTTTATTGATAAAATCTATATATGAGCAATGATTAAAAAGGACAGAGAGTAGTACCCGCAATACACGCCTTAGAAAATTAGAATTAAAAAAAGAATTTTTATTATACTTTCATTCTTTCATAATATAATTTAACAGTGATTATAACAGATTTTTGGACTTCGCCCAGGAGGGGGCGATCACCCCCACTGCCCTCACCTTGGATCCACGCCTGAAAAGGCTGTGCAGATTATAGGCAATTGTCTTTGTTTACATTTTTCTTTTGCAGATTTAGATTGAGTTGATGATCATCCATAAATAGACATTAAAATAAAAAGATATCTAATAAATTTTAAGATAAAAGTATTTTTTCAATAGTAACTCAACTTTTATCAATTTTTGAAACTAATAATTTAAACATACTCAAATAATACATATACGTACAGCAATAAAATACATATTCATTTAAAAAATGTAAAATACCATACTTAGTTAAGAACAGTTAAAAGCCATTAAAATCCGTTTAAAATATTAAAAACATAACACACCAAGTGTTTTGTCAAGCGCTTTCGGCTGCTCAACCCACAGCCATCTTCAGAACTGGCAAGGTTGGCAAGTTTTTGACAATTGATCAGGGGCGGATCCAGAAATTACTCAAGGAGGCGATTTTGTACCTGAAACAAGGGGGTAGAATATGCAAAATCATTTTATAATAAATATAATTAATTGTACCAATTAATGTAATTAATTATATTATTAATAAAATCTATATATGAGCTCTGATTAAAAAGGACAGGGAGTAGTACCCGCCATACACCCCTTAAGAAAAAGCTACTTAATTTTCATTATACCTTCATAATATATTTTAACAGATTATAACAGAGTTTGGGACTTCGCCCAAAAGGGGGCGATTGCCCCCACCACCCTCCCCTTGGATCCACGCCTGCAATTGATGGTTTTGTCCGGTTTTTACTATCATGTCAAAAACCGCTTTTTGACATAGTTTTTGACAATAAGTGTCAAAAACCTAAAATTCTGTCCTAAAATAGTGTAAATCTATTTTTTGCAATAAAATTGCATATTACAAATTTCCTCATTTTTTATTTTAGCACTTGAGTAAACTTTTGGACAATTTTAGTCAGAACAAACTACATACTTTGTTCAAAATTTCCAAGAGTAATTTTGGTTCAATAAGCTGCTTAAAATACAAAGGCTGCGTTCAGACTGCCACTTTTGAGTAACTCGAGTTACTCAGGAAAAACCCAAGCCGTTCACACTGCCCGATTTGAGCTTTTCGGGGAGATAAACAAAGCGTTCAGACTGCCAAGTTGAGTAGCTCGAGTTTTTCCCAACTCCCCAAGGATTTTCCTTGGGAAGTTGGGGAGATAGGTAAAACTCGAGCAGTTCGTGTTTTACTCGAGTTTTACCCAAAAGTGGCAGTCTCAACACGCCCAAAATAGTAATAATAAGCTACAACTGTAACTATGCAAATATATTAAAGATATATCAAAAAATAGCGTCATAAATTTACTGTGCTTGTTCTGAATAAATGCACACCCTGATTATTGCACAGGCATTTGGGCCCATGCCCTGGGTACACGTGCAGAAGCAGGCCAAAAAATTGAGTTTAGAGCTATGTATAGGGGCACAAAAATTGAACTAGCTAAATGTAGGGGCACAAAGTTTTAAAAGTGCCCTGGGCACAAAAATGTTATTGTCTGGCCCTGAATAAACAAATGTAACATAATAAAATGAAAAGTATTAGAAAATGTTGAGTGTATTGATAATAACCAATCATTATTTTGCTTGCAAATTAAAATTAATTTACTTACTGGACAATATTCATATTGTAATATGATACAGAATAGTATTAGTAACAGATTATATCTACACAGAAAAACAAATATTTAGACTCATCAAAAATGTTTAGGCAACTTAAAGATTAAGTAATTGAGTACGGACTTAGCTTTAGCAAAGCTCCCCTTAAAAAAAAAAAAAATCATGGCATATAGGTATTCAACTAATTACTAATTTTCAAAAATTTCAAACAAGCTGATCTAAGGAATAAAAAATATATAAAAAGTACTTTCAAAAGCATATTTATATACTATTTTCAATATTTAATCTTAGCATGACAGATAATTTGAATGGTGGCATGTAATTTTAGTTTAATTACATTAATTATGAAATAAAATATATTAAGTTTAATTTAATTAATTTTGTAATTTGATATTGGAAATAAAATGTGACTAATGACTGATAAAAATGACATGTAAAGGTTTCTGACAGTTTTCAACATGTTTTTGACGTCAAAAATCCAACCCTAGAGGATCTTCTTCGCTCCAGCACACCACTCCAAGCTTCATCTATCTGTGCATGCTTCATGTTGTTGACGCCGCCCTCTTGCGTTAATATTTCTATTGCTTCACGTTTTAAACTGTAGTTATGATTTATGAGTAGTTATTATTATGTAGTTATTATTGTAATTCGTTATTTTTTTTTTAACGTTATTGAAATCAATTTCTAATTTTCCTTTAAGACTAAGCGAGATAGGGCAGTACTATGTCTATTGAATTTAATATCGTTAATGTGTTCTTTGATTCTGTCTTTTTTTTTCTTTTTGTTACACCTCTGTAGTGGCCGGAAAGGTTAGAATCTTTATAAATAAAATTAATTTTATATACACCTGCAGTTTCTAAGGGTTTTTCCCCCCCTTTATGCAAGCAGATTCTTTTTAAAATGTTACTATTTGGTTTGATAGGGATTCTAATATTCTTTTTGCAGGCAAGGTTAGCGATTTTTTCGGCAATTCCGCAACAGTAAGGAATGGGATAGGTGAAAGTTAGTTAGTTTTGTTTTTGGGGCGTTGTTGATGAAGTTTATTTTTTCTGTCATTCTATAACTAATTTGTCTACGATATTATTAGGGTAATAAACATTTTCATTGTTTTTTTATGAATTGATATTCTTCTTTTGTTGGAACAAGTATCGAGAGCTCTGTTAATATAAGAACGGATTATAGAAATTTTATAATTATAGGAGGTTTTTGATGAGAATTTGACTATTTCATTATTATTGGTAGGTTTCTATATTGTAAGGAGTGGTTCTTATTATTTTAACGTCTAGAAAATTTAAGATTTTGTGCTGCTCTATTTCCATGGTAAATTGTATATTTTTATCAATATGGTTTATTTCCTGAATATTATCAAGGTTATTGTTTTCCACTATTGCAAAAATTTTATCGTATCTAAACCAGTATTTTATATGGGGATGGAATTTCTTTTTAATTAATATTTCAAGACATCTCATTTTCCAGTCTGCTACTACTCCAGATATCGGGGAGTCCATGGGGGTACTCCCTTTTTCTGGCTCGCTATAAAATTTACTATTGAATTGAAAGTAGGAGTTATTGAGAATTAAAGCAAGAGCAATTTTAAGTGTTAAAGCTATATTGAAGTGGTTATCTATTTCTTTACTGATGGTATTAAACATTTCAGAGGTTCTATTGAGGGATATAAATTAATTACTTCAAAACTAACCATTTAATCAGCATCTGAAAAAGATCGATGTTCTTTCTATTAAATAATGTAAAATATAATGTGAATGTTTGTTCAGAATAAAATGTAAGTGGTCTGCGGTTTACATTTATTTCTCGGGCCGTCGTGATCAGTTGTATCCGGCCTCGTTCGATATCATGTTGTTGTTTGTAGAACAACCGAGGGTAGGGTTAGGATTTCATTCAATGTTTGGGGGAAAATATGGTAATTTCCTTAAGTATTTAATACATTTACAACATTGAAATAATGAAACAAGTCACTTACCTCATTACAATCCGATTATACACTTCTCGTCTCGAATAATCAAATCCAAATAATTTTGTCTTTCACGTCTCAATCGCGCGCGCTTTGCTCACTTGACTCGCACTCGACTCTATTAACAAGTCATAGTCGCTTCGCTTCGATTCGATTGTGGGCATGTTCGGTCGGAGTAGGATGGGAAATTTCCGGTCCTACGTCACATTTGGGTACGACGTCATAGATTAGCGAGACTCTACTGTAATTTAAAGGTGCAGTCGCGATTTCAAATAAGAAAAGGGCTTCTTCATATTCAAAATGTAGATTTACGAGGGTTTCTCCTTCATATACGAAAACGAGATTTCCCCTTAAAAATGAGCGGTAAATTCTCGTAAATTTATTTTTATTTTTTACAGTGCGAGAAGAAAGCATCAGATGGAAAGAAATTAATTTAATAGACATAGAGATGAGAGATTCACTTGATCCCAAAATCAAGACAATTAAACAAATACAGAGTGTGCAATTACACAAATACAGGGCAATTTCAATAGTGCATTGGACCGCTTCTTGCTGCAATATATGCCATAACACAGTCTGGCATTGAGTTGATTAGACATCTGATATTGTGCTGAGGCAGACGGGCCCACAAATCTTGAGCAGCCTTCAAATAATCTACCGAGTGACACGGTGTCATTTGGCGTTTCAGCTGATCACATGCGTGCTCTACAGGGGACAGGTCGGGGGAGCGGGCCGGCCATGGAAGAGGCTGAACATGGCATAGGAAGTCTTGATCAGCTCTAGCTGTATGAGGATAAGCTTTATGTTGCTGGAAAATTGCCCCTGGGAGACTATTTAGGATAGGTCCCACGTGGGGTCCAAGAATGCCATTAACATAACGCTGGCCCATTAAGGTTGCATATACCACAAGTAGAGTGGACCGGCTATCATAGGTTATGGACCCAGACGTTTTATTGCAGACTTTATGTGCCACCTGTCACAGGATCACTAGTGTCTAAGGACAGAATTGTGCTGTTTTTGCCATTAGACTCCATTATAGAGAAATGAAAGATACGAGTTTATTCAGGTTATCGATAACTAGGGAGCACATGGAGGAAGTTGGTATCAAACCAAGAACTCAAGAGTGGTGACTACAGGCTTTATCCAAATGGATAAAAAGTACACATGCCACTTTCTTGAGTTTGTGATCACATGTTCTACCTCAGGATATATACTAGAGAATTAATGCTCATATTTGTTTCATGTAAGAGGTGTTCATTAATAAAGTATGAATTCGAACACAGGTCCTTTGATTTGGGTGAACTGAAGTATGAAACTTCAGCACTTGTAATCTTTAACTCTTTACTACACATATTTTTGTAGAAAGATCAATATTTATAGTTCATGCACCCCAAAAGATATTTGATTGTGAGAGAAATTTCCTATGTTAATTTTATGAGCAACTGATTGATTTTTTGAAAAAAAGCATGCTGATAATAAATGTTAGAAATTATTATATACTACATAACCCACATTTTATAAAGAACAACCCTTTATAATAAAATTGACTTGCAATCGAATATTTTTTGAAAGGGTGTATGGATATGCAGCTTTGCATAAATGCACTGCAAACTGTGTACTAAAAGGTTAAGGTTGGGGCAGACATGCTAATCACCATCTTGACAAAACTGAATATCGGCATTTGAAGGCTAGAGAACTGGC
>JAWZYV010019402.1:0-23296 GCA_038373885.1 Cheiracanthium punctorium
ATATACTGAATGATCAGTCGAAAATTGTTAGGACACACACACATTTAATGAATCTTCTATTTACAAAGTTATACAAGAAATCTTTTACACCACTTAGGTACGTTAACAAAATATCATCCACACAGGATTCGCTTCTTTAAAAGAAAGAAAGAATAAAACAAGCCACCCAGGCATGCACGAAAAAAGGTTCCATTCCATCTCCGAACGTCTCTCTCCACTTCGCTCTAACTAACGGCTCGCTTCTTCCGAATTCGCCAGCCAACGAAAAACAAAACACCACGTGACCTCCCACGCCTGGGGGGGGGGGGGTCTCAAAGGAAGGGGTGAGGCATCTGCGCTCTTATTGAAACATATGTAATAAATACAGAACTTTATAGTAACAATCGTTCAGAGACATATATATGTATTTATAAATATATAATAAATCCATCTGTAACTATTATTAATTTCTCTTCGGAACAATCGAGACGACAGCCTCCTGGTTAAGGGTCTCAATTAACAAAAATATCAAATCAAATCAAATTATTAATTTTAATTACCAAAAGACAAGAAAAAAAAGAGAGAACAAACTGCACAATTAATTAGCCATGTAACCGATTCTTAAAAACTTCTAAGTGCACATCCATAATATATAATAAATACATTTGTGACAATTTTTCATTTCAATTACCAAATGATAAACAAATGAAAACAGACCGCACGATTAATAAATAGGCAGTGCGATCCTTGCTTAAAAAAGTCTAAGTACTTTTCCCCACGAACCCATCTTCTAATGCATTTCTCCCTGCGCGGGCGCGTGTTTTCCCCTATCAAACTGGTGGGTAGAAAAGTCTGTTTTTCTATTAGGATTCCATCTGCCCCTATTCGCACGTGGAATACGATCACGTAAGATTTTTTCCTCGAATAGAGGAAAAAATCCTTTTCCCTACGACTTTCAGCGCCCTCTGCTGGTTTGAGTCTTCTAGCATTAGGAGCCTGTCCTGCGGTTATCCGCTTCTAAAAAGGGAAGGTTACAAGGTGCATAGGAAGTTACAAGGTGCTATTATATCCCTTGCACGTGCAGCTAGACTTGAATATTTTACTACAGGTATGTTGATTTGTAATTAAATTTTTTGGTTTAAAACAATTTTAAAAGTATTTATTTTAACCTTCTTTTACATATTAAATATTATTGGGGTATTTATTAATTCGTGAATTTCTATTTTCATTTTCGAAGTTATTTTAAAAATCTTCATTCTGTTATTTTAATAATGAGCTAAGTGCGTATCCGAACAATTAATTATAATTCCTTAGTATCGAATGGTGCATTTATTGTTTTTAACGCCTACTTTCTGCGCTAGAAACTACAATTAAACTAACTCTAATTAGTCTAAAGGTTTCTAAGTTTTTTTTTTTTTTATCACTATTCCTTAAAAATTTTTAATTTTTCAAATGTTTCTAATGTTTGATTAAGTGATTCATTCTTAAACATCGCGTATTTTCGATGTTTTCGGCTTGTGTACCAATTTTCCAAACACAGGAAATTTTTCTGTTTTTTTACAGGAAATTTGTTCTAAGTTTTTTTTTTTTTTTTTAATGCGAATTTTCAAGTATTCCTCTAAAATATTCTCAATATTTTTTTTTTTTTAAGTGCCGTATTTTTCGTGGTTCAGGTTAGTTTCCCATTTTCAAAACACGTGGAAAAACGCACGTGGCATATTTTCAAAACACGTGGAAAAACGGGCGTGGCACATTTTCAAAACACGGGAGCACAGTGGCGGATCCAAGGGGATGGGCGTCTGTGGGTTCGAGACCCCCCCCCCATCCACAGAGCTAGATATACTATGCATTAGGGAAGTTAAAAAAAAATGTGAATTTTAGTGAAAGGAACTTCTTATTTGTCATAATCAATTCGGCCGTCTCATTTATTTAGATTAAATGAGTAGTTTTTTCATCTGTCGCCGACAGATATATCTTTTTCATTCCATTTTTTGGATGTTGGTGATAGTTGTAGTGTCGGGAGGAGGGTGTACTAAGGGGGGGGGGGCATGTGTCTCCTGTGCCCCCCCCCCCCCACCCGAATTTCAAAATCTTTTAAGCAAACATTTGTTTCGAAATTTAAATGAAACTCCCTTATCTGCTCTTAATTTCAGTATGTGCTCTCCCCCCCCCTCGAATCTTTCATGTGTCCCTCCAAAATTTCAGTACGTCTGCTTAGAAAGCTCTTGTTATTAGGTTTCCCTAAGAATGTAATACATATGAACCATTGGCATACATGGGGGGGACGCACGTCCCCCTCCCTCCCCACCAACTTCGTCTCAAAATCTTTTCATTTTAAAAGTTTGTTTTGCGGGTCGTTTTAACCATCCACTTAAAAATGTAAAAAGAAACTCTAGTCTGTGTCTTTACAAAATATTAAAAAAAAAAATTCTAGCACTTGGTTTAAACTTTTTCATTTTCAATCTGTTGTACTGGTTTTAAATAGTTCCTGGATAGTAAGGTTTCTTTAAAACTTTTAAAACTATTACATGAAGGGCATCTGCCCCACCTGCTTACATTGGGGGGAGGGAGTTGTGCCTTGGGCGGAGGACAATTGCAAATTCTTCTGGTGCAAGGCTCCAAGGCTGCCAATTTAAGTAAATGCATCTGCAGTAAAAGATCATGTATTACTGCAGAATATGTGTGAATATTTTATACTGTGAGAAATTCTGTTGTACTTTGTTTATAAAGGTAAGTAATATCTTCTTATTTCCTTTTTTTTTTTTTTTTTTTTTTTTTTTTTTTTTTTTTAATGAAAGAAGTGTTTTTAAGTATTTGAAATCCCTCCTAACCCCCCCGAAAAAAATGTGTGCACTGCAAAAAATAATCGTAAAAATACAGAACTATTCTGTCATTTTTCAACAGAAAAAAATGTTAACAGAATTTAACTATGCTTTCCACGTAAATTTGCTATATTTTATGTTATAAACATGGTTATAAAACAGATATTTCAGAATTTCGTTGTTTAACGACATTTATCTGTAGCTGTGGCAGCGAACCAACCATTTACGTACGACTACGAAGTGAACCTTGCTTTAACCAGCGTAAAGAATTGTCGGTTATTTTTAAAGGTAATTTTTAAAAATTATTACTTATATTTTCTGAAATCTTTTTGCTAAGAAATGTTGCTTTTCCAAAAAAATCATGCTTTAAAACATAACGACATTCTATCCGTATATAGTAGTGTATTTTAAAGCCGTTAAGCCTAATGTTTACAAACTATTTCTCGTATAAAACAATTAGTAAAGCCTGAATAAATTTAATTTTCTCGGTTTCTAATCATCACTCTCATTTTATTGAAGTATTTTACAGAAACAGTGAAATAGATATTAAACTTATGAGGTTCAAGAGGCATCGTATCGGTGTAATGAAATTATGTGTGCAGATTTACGATTGCAGCGTTAAAATACTTTGTGATTATATTCAATTCATGTTACTCTAGTTATATTTTTTTATGTATATCTCTAAAAAAACAAGCAGAAAAACACAAATTTTCAATTTTAAAATTAAAGTACTGATACGATTTCAGATTCATACGCCGTCGGGAAATTAGCTCATAAATTGTCAGGCAAGTTTAGTTTTTCTTTAAAAACCTGAAAAAGTAGAGCTTTAAGTTTGGAATAAATAATTTTACCCACTTTATATTTTCTGTCTGTAGAATGTTTTTTGGCATTCATCACAGAATAATAATAACAATAAAAAGCTGTAACGAGTTTTGCTTTTATTATAAGTTTAGTACTTTTATTTAACACAAATTCCAAAGGGCCATATTAATCATTTGTAATTTTTTAACGAGGCAGCAATACAAACCCAATTATCATATGCATTGAACCGTGCAATTAGTGTACTGATATTAAGAGATTTATTACCTATGTAATTAAAGTTGAAATTTTGAAAAAAAAAAACCATTTAAGTTTTCCAGTTGGTTTTTTTTTTAAATCCACCTGGGATTTTTTAGGTTGAACAAAATCCTAATAATCCTGTCAGTCGATAAAGTGTTTTTTTAAAAACTCATTTCACCCTTGAAGCTGTCACCATAGTTTTGGGCTTTTTCTATGCAGAATTTAATACGGAACTGTATTTGATTTAATAAATGAACATTATTTATGCTAGGAGCATTGCTGCCAACATGTAACGTTTAATGTAAGAAATTAATTACATTGTAAGATATAAATTTAATCGGCATTGAAAAATTTTTAGCAAGAAGTGTTTTTATTCAACAAAATTCTTAAAACAAAATTTTTTAAACTTTGCTACCTCAGTCACTAATGTTCAGCTAAATTATGCTTGTAAATTTATTAAATTGAGAACAGTATGAGATAAAGATATGATTGATTTTTTTTTTTTTTTGCTTATACAGCAGAAACTCCATTTTCTTTCTAACTTGTTATAGATACCACCATTTATTAATAGCTTAAATGTGTAAATTTGACTAATGTTTTTTTATAAATGTATACTTTGATACACAGAAATCTAAGTAATAATAAAAATGAATTTCTGTTTGTAGGTTTAGACCGTATACAAATCCACAAAAATGGACCAATCGGCCTGAAATTTTGCACAGATGTGTAAAATAATATAGAATAAATGATAGTCCACTTTAAAACTTGAAAGTCCACCCGTTCCCAGAGTTTAAGAGATTTTTTATGATTTCCACACAGAAAGCTTTCCGTAATTGTAACCCCCATAGTGAAATAAGCATCGCGTTTGTCATGTGTGGCGATTTTGCCGAATAAAATGTTTTAAATTCTTAAATAAGTAAAAATAAAAGAATAATAATGATCTTTTTTGTTAGTTTATTTTTGTATGGTTATTTTTTAAATTATAATATGCCTGCATGCTTTTAATTATAATGTGCATGGAAAATCGGAGCAGGAATGAAATGTTTTGTATGCAAAATAATAAGGATTGAATATTTCTGAGGCTAATATGTAAAACTTTTTGGGGATAATACCGTAAGCAGGTGCCCATCGCCAAGGGAGATGCGTCGCCAAAGCTTACTATATGTAACTAAACAATCCTGGCAGCTTTGCCAATCGAGATTAGCTATTCGGCAACCCTTCCGGCGGAGTTGTGTTGTTTTATGATGTCATGAGAAACCATGCTGTTTAAAGGAATTATGTGATTGGTTGAACGAATTTCAAGGAGTTTAACTGACAAAATAACTGAACTTGAATTCGCCGGGAATGGAAGTCGTGTCGTCTGCTGAAGTTTTGTATTTTATAATGGTTATTTTTGAAAAGTGGAATGTTTGCTTGGTTTTATAATAAATGTAGATAATTTGTGTAGAGCTGTAATGAAATCGGTTCCTTTATACGCTGAGTTGTTTTTTATTTCTTTATCAAGTGAATTTCGACAAAAATTTGAAAATGTTTGTTGCAAGTTGTGAAGAATATGTATATAGCGTGTGTTGAAGTATAGTTGTTATATGCTTATTTGAATGCTTGTGATGGCTTTATTTTGTGATGAACTCACGTTGTTCATGAATAAAATTAAAGGTATGTGGTGCTTTTATTTATTTAAATGTTTATTCCTTGCTTTACGGTTCAGCGGTGTATAGTTGAGAATATTTATGGTCTTATGTTTTCATAACTATGTAAGGTTTTTAGTATATTGTTATTTTTTGTGAATTGGGATGAAAAAAAAATTTAAAGGTTTTAAGATGGATGGTTAATTTTATTTGCTATATGGGTTTGCTCATGATTTACAGAATTCCCGTACAATTTTTAGGTTTAATATGAATAAATATGTAAGGATTTTTGAGTTGTTTGTGATCAGATTTGATTCTATTCTGATTAATAGTGTAAATGTTGTGTGTTTTGAAGGTATTAAATTGCAAAAATCACGTGGGAGAGGAAGTGGTCGGTTTATTATAGTGGTTTTCTGATATTTTTAAAGAGTGTTTTTAACATTTTATGAAAATATTTGCAGTATATTTTTCTTGAAATCATGTGCACTATTCAGGTTAAATATGATTGAATATATGTATTTTTGAGTTGTTTGTGGGGAGTTGTATGTATGTGCGTGTGGGGGGCGGGGGAAGGCAGTCGGTTTATTTGAATGTTTTTCTATTAATTTAAATCTGTTATTTTATTGTTTTAAGGGAAATTTTGCTGTATAATTATGTGCAGAAACATATTTTAGCATTTTGAATATTTCGAAGGTTATGGTTTATTTATTTTTTAACGTGCCTAGAGCTAGTGCTTTGTTTATGTACATTTTGTTTATAATTGCATTTGAAATATGTCTACTAATGTTTTAATGTGTTTAGATAAGTATATTGTAGTTTTGGGTTTATTTTTTTCCTTATGTGTCTACGTATGTTTATGTTTGGCGCGAAAAACAAGTCGCCAAGGTTAGACGTTAGCGACAAAAAAAAGTCGCCAACCCAACCGACACCCGCTTACGGTATTATTCCCAACTTTTTAGTTTGGCGAAAATAAAATGGCTGATATGCCATTGAGAAAGTGAGTTCTAGTGGTCTGCACAGTTTTAGGCTTGGTGCAATATACCTACTGAGAGCTTAAGGGTGTATGTTGAAGGAAAAAAAACTCTGCTTTTAGTCTTGGTACACAAATTGAATAAACTAATAGCACCGTGGTCTCCAAAAAAAAATCCGGATGGTTCTTCATAAGCTGCGTTACACACTGCAATAAGCGAAAAAGCTGTGGGTTTTGTGAAATTTTCACAAAAAATTCTTAAACATAGATTTGAGCTGCAAGATTTTTCAAAGAGTGTATTTTGAGAAAATTTCCATTTTTACAAGCTGTACTAAATACTGAAATAAATGATAAATCTGTATCAGTTTCAAAACTTTTAGAAAAAAAGCTTAAAGAGACATTTTCAAAATCTTGAAGTGCCTGGCATAATTAGTTTATTTGTATTTATGTACCAAAATCGCATGATTTTTTCCAATAACTCCGTTACGGAAATAGCATTTTTGAAAACAAGTGTATAGGTTTTAGTAGAATACAGCGTTAAATTTTAATTATCTGAGCAGAAATAATGCAGTTATTAAGGGATTTCAAGCGATCTATCTTTAGAATTCTCGCCAAATTGAGTAATTGATTTAAGTTGGGGGAATTCCGCCAAATTTCAGAGAATTGAAATCATCGCATTTAGTACATCAGAGTTAATGGTGAATAAAACACGTTATGGTTTATAATTTTAAGAAATGCTGCTACTTTTGAAATAAATTCCTGCTTTACTTTTCGGTGATCGAACTATATAAGTGACAAATATTTCTCATTTTGATTGCTGTTAAGTCTATGCTTTGAATGATTCCCTGAAAAAAGTCTTGCAAAATGGTGTATGTTGGCACTTCGGCAAGCCTTAGATTTGAAATTGGATATTATTTGAGACTGGTATATATAACACTGGTTGCATGTCCCCACTTGCTAGCGGGGGTACCCCGCTAATATCATATTCATATACATTTTCATCTCACATTTGAACACTCTTAAAGAATAACAATCTATCTTATGACAAATTTAGGTATGTTAATTATTTATGACTTTCTTTTACAGATGTTGATATAAATTTGTATTTCCATTAATCAGCTTATAAAAATCATAACTGATTTTCATACTATGAAAAAAGATTTCTCCATAACTTGCTTTGATTTTTTAGTAAAATTGGTATTTATAATTAACTGTATTGTAAGGATAAACATTTAATCTTTAGTTGATTTTTATTGTGTTCTGTAAGATTTTCGATAATGGAATGTTGGTAGGTATGTAGGAGGAAGAAAGAACATAATTTTGATTGTTGTAATGCTTTAGTCACTTAATAATTTGTTTTTCTTGTGATTAACAGGAAATTCTTGAAAAATCATCTTAAGGACCCTTTTTCTTTTAAGAAACAAATATAATCCCAGAAATTGTTATAAATACCAAAATAACAGCTCCAAGTGTAAAAAAGTGATCGTTTATGATATCATTGCTTGATTTGCTCTTGTGCAATACCTTTAAATTTTTTGTGGCCTACTGTCTGCAAGTGATTTTTATACCTGCGTTTTAACATGCATAGGGGGAAGTGTCCTGTGATTTGATGGCTCAGTCAAATAAAGCTTCTTTCCAATAATGCAGCGTCAACTGTAATTGATTCAGGACCTCTCCACACTGGTGCATTTGGTAGGCCAAATACTGAACAGATATTTGGCCGAATTCTACTATATATTCAGCTGAATAATTTCAGAACGAAGAGAAAAGGCACTTTTAGCAGATTTTTAAATCCATTTACAAATAATATTGCTTAGTTATACTTCAATATCTTAATTTCATATTATAAAATATCCTAAGTCACTAAATTTTAAGCGGAGTGAAAAATAATCTAATATGTTTAATAATATTACAGAAATGCAGACTTTTCTACTGAGTAACACTACTTGACTTGGTTTCCTACTTTCCTTTATCTGGTGGGGTGGGGATAGGAGGATTTTTTCTGATCCTCAATTAGAAACATAATTTTGAAAAACTGCTATGTTTTGTAAAACTCAAAGCATAATGCGATTAGGCATAGTTACCAGATTAATTACATTTATCATTGCATATTTATTAAATTATTAATATTGCAAAATATAAGTATGCTGCTATTACTGTTTAACTTTGTAAAAGGCATTTTTTCATGACCAAGATTTTTTAGTTTGACATATAATATACTGTTGTGTGTTTTGCCTATGAATAATATAAAATGAATTTTAATTAATCTTTATTTAGTATTTAATTGCAAATTTGAAAAGTTATATTTTATTTACAATTAAAATGACAATTAAGGAAAGTATTGATTATGTGTGCATTTTATGCTGAAAGCTTTATATTAGCTTATATGTAGAATGATCCAAAACTTCAGGGACTGTGGTTATTCCCGATGACGAAAGCAAGTACCTAAAGTTAAATTGCTTGGAATGGATTCTCCCAACCCTACCTGTCCAAGTTGATTTATCCCATGTCGTGTGGACGAACAGTGCTCACAGCTGCTACCTTCCAACAGTAGCGCAGTCAGAAATTTTTTTTAGGGGGGGTCCAAATTACTCGGACTCGGGGGGGGAGATCAGACCCCCCTCCCTAAAATGATCATGTTGCTGTTCACAGGGCCCCCGTACATGATACTCATATAAGTGTTCGTAGGGGGGGGGGACTGGTCATCTCAGACAGGCACTCGGCACTCATCCCTCCCCCGGAAGAAATGTTTCGCAAATTTTACCTTTACAGAAAACATTTGAAATTTTACCCTCAGGCCCCCAGAAAGCACAGAATGAGTGCGAATACCTATATTCTCCCCCCAGTGGCGGATTTTGCTCTTGAGAGGCCCGAGACGCAACTCCATTTTGAGGTCCCCTCTACTCAAAAAAAAAAAAAAAAAAAAAAAAAAAAAAAAATTCACTAACTCTAACACCTTTACATTATTACTAATTATTTTAAAATGTTTTAATTCCTTTTATATCTAGTTTATGTCTACAAACCAGGGCCTGACTTTCACTACAACACTTTTGTGCCCAAGGCACTTTTCAGATTTTGTGTCTCTTAGCTGGCTCAATTTTTGTGCCCCTGTATACCGCGTTAAACTCAATTTTTTGGCTTATTTCTGCATTTGTGCCCAGGGCACGTGCACCAAGTGTCCGTCCGATAGTCATGGTCTGCTACAAAAGGAGTATTAAAAATTTTAAAATAATTTTTATGTTTATAGATTTGTTCATCTTAAAAAATATTTTTTATCTCAATAATTTTTGTAGCACGTTTCACTTTTCATGATTAACACTAAATAAACATCAGCATACCTCTAAGTATAAACCAGCAACTGCAGTTTCATATTGTGTGATTATTTTTCACTGTTACTTAATTACGTCGAATTTCTTTTTGTGGACCACTAGCGAATGCATTGTTTCAGTCATGAAAATTTTGACTACTTAACAGGTACTTTTGAAGGTCAGAACAAGGGAAACTTGATCAGAAACATGACTTTGACATCACAACGTTCAGAAGAATTCTTTACTTGGATAAAATGTACCAAAAATTTAACGTTCCTTCAAGAACATATATTTATAAATATTTAAATATATCCATAAATTTCCAGCTTGGAACTGCAAAACTAAGCAGTTTAATAGTAAAAGTAAACTTTATGTTTAGTCGAATTTTTGTGTTTATTCAAAAACAGTCAATAAGTTTAGGACTATTAATAATGAGTAATGAGGTATGAATAATATATATACACACACATTATTCTATATTTTAAATAGATTGAAAAAAACTACAAGAGAAATAAAAAAAAACAGTACTTAAGTAGTTAAAGTACAAAAAATATTATTGAGTTAAAAATAAATTCCACTTTATATTGAATATGGGTATGCTCTAAGCTTCGGTCCTAGGTTTATTATTAACTAGCTGCGTGCCCGTTCTTCGCACGGTAGGAAACGAAAATTTTCCTCACATGTGTAATTCGAATTAATTCCAGTGAAGTGGAATCTAGAAAAAGCAAAATTATTTCACTCTTGACTTAAAGTTTGCATCATATATGTACTAACCTGAGATCATTGCACATTGCAATATAATGACACACACACACACACAAAAAAAAAAAAAAACTATGTCAGCGTCATTCGGTATAAAAAAAGTGAAAAGTTAGACCGTTCTCACTTTCAAAATGTCTTATTTCCGCATCATGCTGTCTTTTAGGTTCGCGTTTTAGCGTTAAATACCTCAGACACTACATGAAATGGACATTTTTTTTAATTTTAAAATTACGTCATGCAACCCTTTACAAAAAGAAAAGAGATTAAGACTGCGCTATTTATAAAGGCGTTAAAATTGTTTTTCTAGATTACGCAGTTTAATTTTTCTTCTCACAAATAAATCCAGTATTGATAAGAGGAAATCGAGCCAAGCAAAGAAATCGTCTGCTTGGACATAAGAATAACTATGTACACAAAGGGAAATCTTTGGAATGAGAAACTTTTTTCACGTTTTCAGAAGAGTGCTCGTTGTAATTGCTTCACAACGGGCTTTGACTTTTACTTGTACAATAACAGTAGTGTTTGGCGCATTTTGGCTTCAAATATAAGGCAATAAACAACAGATATTTTAATTCGAATTTCGCAAAAAAATCGCTTCGATTAATGGAAGTTTTTATAATACTCGTAAATGTTTTATTATTAATAATAAACTTATTACAATGTAAATTAATATATACTTCTTCCATAACAAAAATATTCCAATAATTAAATGCTCCAATTGGAAAATATAATCAATAATTAAATTATAAATAATTTCATCTAAATTCCTTTTAAAAATATTATATATATTATTAAATTTATCACCAACGATAGAACTGATTTGATTCATATTTAAGTTCGGTAAATTCAGAAATATGATTCCTTTATTTCCCAGGCATTAACCTTGTTCATGATCAATTTGCAAACTTTAAATCAATTCAGATACCACACAGCAGCTTTTATATTGTTCCTCTACAGAAAGAAGAGCCCAGTCAATCAGTGGCATGGGGCAATCCATTTATAAGTTTTGGGGTTGTTAGCAGTGCGTACCTGAGCGGTGAGCGTCTTCGGAAAAGAAAAAATGTCAATTTGATTTTATTCTATTGTTATCGAGTTAAACCCTCCCATAGAACCCAGATTTAACTTGTTCCCCCCATCGTTGCAAAGACACAACGGATAAGATACCCTTCTGTACCTAGTAACATGAATCTATGAATGCTCCGCTGGCGTCTTGCGTTGTGAAAGCGCAACAGTGGTTGCATTAGACACTGATAAACCCAAACCAATCTGGGTAACAATGCTGGGAACAGAAGAAAATCTTCGGTGTTGAATCTTTGAAACGGTTGAATCTTTGAATACTTATGTATACCTTTGCTTATGTATACCCCATATGAAGCTTTGGCCCGGGGCCCCCAGGGGTATAAATCGGGCCCTGTTTATAGTTAGTACCGTAAGATAGTAGATTTGCTATCATTGACTACATTGTAGTTGCCAGTAATAATAAGCTTATGATATAGTTTTAAATAATCTTTATAAGTTGGATCATTACATCTTGTATACATGCAAGTACGATTGTCTATGTTTAGAAAATTCTTGGCTAATTATAAATAAATACACTTCAACCATCTGCTAGATTATACTTGAAAGATCTTTTCATATTAAGATTTTTACTGGTAATAAATTATGAACCACGTCTGTGTGATTCCACCTCCTCTGTTGTGTAAAGTTATTTTGAAATTTAATCAAGTAAAGTTTACCTCTTTGTTAATGTAGAGCCCAATATCAAGAGGATGAGCTTGAGATCTAGCACCCTCAAAGGTTTCTTTCAGTGCAACAGACTTTTCACCGGGTCCGGGCCCATACATACTATCAACAGTCTTTGATGCTGCATGATCACCATCATCTGCTTTAATTTTTTCTCGAAGAAAGATAAAAACATTTCACTTTGGGTTTTCTTTCTTTTTAAACAGGACGAATTCATGATCGTAAGAAACAAAGAACCCAAAACTTAAACTTCTGCTTACAAACTAAAGGCATCCAACTCAAGTGAATTCAGGAGAGACTAAAACTGAACCATTCGAAATTTCGTTATACCACATCTAAGCTCCCAGCAGACGCTCTTTTTTACTGTTTGTTGTGTGTGTGTGTGTGTATTCACTATTTGAATACTGTGGCTTGTTTATCCACAAATTCCCTATCAGAGACACGACTGGAGATTTATTGCCTAAGGAGTCTCTATGACGGTGCTTGCTGGAAGCCTTTGAAGATTTTACCTTGCGTCCTCCTTTTCAAGCCAACTACCGATACAAAGTTGAAAAAGATTTTTTTTTAAGAAAAGACACTTTTTAGAGAATAAATTTGGAAAAGATAGAAAAAAAATGGGCCCTTTTTAGAGAAAAAATGGGCCCTTTAAATTGGTGAACCGTGGGCCCCACTCGCCCTGTAGATAAACGGACCCTGCTCATAGCGGCCCCTTAGCTCATAGGGGGGGTCCAGACCCCCTGGACCCCCCCGTCGCTGCGCCACTGCCTTCCAAAGTCAGTTGTCTTAGCTTGGTGACATAAAAATGGCTTTTCTTGAACAGTGCTGTATCATTAAATTCTGTCAGCAGTTAGGTAAAACACCAATAGAGACTTTGGAAATGCTAAGAAATGTGTATGATGAATCTACCATGACGAGATCCAAGGTTATGAATGGCATCCGCATTTTAAAGAGGGCCGAGAATCCTTGGACAACGTTGGCCACCATTCGACTTCATGGAACACAGAAAATGTTTTATTGGTGTCTGAATGTGTTTGAAAAGCTCGTCGCCAAACAGTGCTGTTTTTCCATTTTGTTCTGTTCATAACGATTTTGACCAGAATAAGCGGAGACTAACTTGCTTAATACTAAACAAGGGGGGAGGGGGGCATAACTTTTTCAATCCTGTAATCCATCCTATCCTTTAAAAGCATTCATTAACAAAATCAGGGTACTTTTGAAAGTGAACTAAAAGTTGAAATTTTGTCTTGACTTTAGACGATTTCATTTTCCATCCTCAACGAAATATGACAGGTTAAAAGCGACAGCTCCTTTTTCCAACTGAATGGAATGCATTATTTCATAAATGTGATTAATTGTGCTTATTTTACTTAACTAGTTCTAGACTTATAAATGCGATCCATTATGTTTGATTTACTTAATAAACATTCAGTACTTATATAAAATTCCATTTTCTAGTTTTGTATTTCTCTATTTGTTTTATTGTTATCGGACATCAGAACTTTGGAGATAGTGAACGAACCCCCAGAACAAGCGAGATAACGGCTCTTCACCATAAATCTCCAAAATCTCGCCCTCCCTGCGGGGGTGACTTTAAATCAAATCAAATTAATGAACAAAATTTGCTGGTCTCCAGAGGCTCACTAAAACCAGAGACATAACCATATGGTCGGGAACCTATAGTGTCATAGAGTATAAAAATGAAATCTTTTTTTTTTAATTTAGGAGTTTGCTGAGCAGGACAGTTCCAATGTCTGTGTGTTACCCATAAGTTTTCACACGTTACAAGTTTTATAAAATTAATAATTAAATATAAAATGTTGCAGATAATTATATTTATTGTGTATATGTTCGTTTTATAAAAGGATGTAAAGCAAGATAATATTGATACTTGATTTTTCAATGCTGAGTTATGAAAAAGGAGTTAAAAAAAGCAGTGTACAGATGTCACACACATAACGATGGAATCGTCCAGCAAAATTTATCAAATATATTTAAAAATGTATCTGATTTTACTTTTTCTTTTTTTCAGAAATGTATCAATTTACTTGCAGAGAGAAGTCCTGTATATCTGTATTGCCATATTATTGTTTGGAAAAGATAATTTGTAATGCATATACTACTTTTCTAAAATAAAATACTTTATGGCATATCTAATTTGTTGAAAACTTTTACTAAGAAAAAATTTATTTATTTATTATTATTTTTTTTTAACTTTTCGAGCATGTACCATGTTAGGAAAGTATTGTAATCATGAAAAAATTTGACTTTAGAGATCTTGATGTATTTGCACGTTTTGAGCTCTTCTGAATTCACTTATACTATTTTTAGGAGATGTATCTGTGCATGTGTGTGTATGAGTGAACACGATAGCTCCTAAATGGTGCATTCGATTGAGTTCAAATTTGGTATGCATATTATAGACCATCGCCACATGAACGTTCTATATTTTGGCGTGTATAGGACTTATAATTTTTTTACAGGGCTACAAAAAAATTTACGTTTTGGCCTATAGATAGAAATTCTTCAAAGTGTGCTAGTGACTGAATGATGCAGTCAATTGAGCGCTAATTGGTTATGTATGTTATAGGTAACGATCACATGACCTGCATAGATTTTGGTGTGCATAGAGCTGATAATTTGTCCATGGGCAGTGATCCATCTAGGTTTTTTTCAGATGAGTAAAAATACTCCTTAACCTTTTTAGAAGAAGTATTTTCTTTTCCAAACAAGTAATTAAAACAACAAACAATTATGCTAAATTTTCAAATACATAATTAAATTGCATTTGACACATAAATAATAACTGATTATACATCTAGGTACATAAATGTCAGTTCAACAAAAACTAATACAAAAATTAGATTTTTAAAATTTAAAATCAGCAAATCATAATTATTTATCAAAATATACCTAATTTTATATGGAAAAGCAATGAGTAAAAACACGCATTCCGAAATTCTTAAGGCGTATTCTGAATTTCTAAGGTGTGAAATATACACATCTAGAAGTGTTATCGCAATCAATGTTCACGGGGTTGCAAAAAAAAAAAAAAAAAAAAAAAAAAAAAAAAAAAAAAAAAATTCTCATACATAACGGCCTACAGATGGAAATCATTTATAGTGCGCTAGCGCCTAAATGGTGCATTTTAATAAAAGTTCATAGGTCACAGTCACACAACCTGTATAGATTTTGATGTGGGTAGAGCACATGTTTTGTACAGTGCTACAAAATATTCTTGTACTTTATGGCGCAAATTCTTGAAAGTGTAGTAGCATCTAAAGAGTACTCACAGCTGGATTCTCCGCTCGTCTTTAATTTTTCGCAGTCGTTAACTTTGCCCCGCCTTGAGGCGGAGTTTTAAGGAGGAGCGTCAAGGGGTTCATGTGATTGGCTAAAAGACCTCCCGTTTCCCTCCGGAGTTGTTATCGCAGTCGGTAACCAAACAACTAGTTCTGCGCAGTTGGTAGCTAACAACCGACGATTTCGTGAACCGCCGGCGGAGAATTCCACCCTCAATTAGGTATGCATATTATAGGTCACTGTTTTGCACACTGTACAGATTTTAGTATGCGGAGGGCTTGCAGTTTTTTTTTTTTTTTTTTTTTTTTTTTTTTACAGGGCTACAAAAAATTATACATTGCGGCCTATACACTCAAATTATTTGAAGTACAGTAGTGTCTGAACACTACATTTGATTGAGCTGATTAAGGGGTTAGGGGTAGTCAGAATTTTCAAAAAATTGATTTTTTTTTTTTCATTTTCTTAAAGTATAGTATCTTAAAAATATTCTCTGAAAGTTTGAAGTGAATCCGAGAAATATCTTTCGAGTTATTTAGCGAAGAATAAAAGGCTCTCGAGCGGTCTAATATTTCCGAGAACAATTAGCTAGCGGCATAATTCTCCCTTACCTTCTGAAGTTTTAAAAGCAGTCAAGCCTATTTATGAAGATCTTAGTAATGAAAATTTACTTTCAAGATGTATAGGTGGATTTAATCAAAATAATAATGAGAGCTTCAACCAACTAGTGTGGAAAGTATGCCCAAAAACTATCAATACTAGTTTTACCATTGTTCAAATTGCTGCATACGTAGCTATGAGTATATTTAATGAAGGGACAAAGTCATTATTAGTAATAATGAACACACTGGGACTTAGTTGTGGGCCTAGTTCGCATCGGTATACTGAAAAAACCGATAGTGCACGTGTAAAAGTAGCTGATCAGCGCGCTAACGACAACACTCGCGAAGGTAGAAATTGACGTAGACAACAACAAATTGATGTTTTAGAAAGTTCTACAACGGCTGAAGAACTCTTATATGGTCCAGGAATAGATGACTCAGTGTAAGTGTTGAAATTATTCGTATTACTGTACATCAATCGACTGTAAAACTTTAAATGCGCTTTTCTCAAAACTATGTTTTTTGAGCTGGTGACCACTGTAACTCAAAAACCGCTCGATAGATTTGAATGAAACTTGTACAGCTTTTAGAAAACATAAAAAGCTAGTGCCTGATCGAAGGATTTTTTTTTTATTTTTAAACTTCGATTTTTTATAAACAATTAATTGTTGGTTTTTTCCCGAAAATCTGCAAAAAAATTTCCAGAGACCGCCATTTTGTTAATTTTGAAAAAACAAAAAAAGCTTCGATCAAGCACAAGATTATCTATCCATAAAAATAATCTTTTTTGTTTCATTGATTTTAGATGAATCTCCAAGGAACTGTAATGGCCAACGCAAGGACCCATTATTAAAACCTGTTCAACTTAGACCGCCATAACTTGTAAAATAATAATTTTTTTTTTTTTTTTGAAATTTAAGTGAAGTAATGTTAAAGTATGATGAAATGATACTATGTGTTTACTTATGTGAAATAAACTTAATTACTAGTAAAAAAAATTAATAAAAAATGGCATTTTTTCACGCCTCTGACTACCCCTAACCCCTTAAATTTATTTGAATGCTTGATAAAGATCAAGAGTTTGGAAAGTCAGTGGAGTTATTCCAGTCTTTTTCTAAGTATAAAATGAACTGCCGAAAGTCAGCTAATAATATTTTTTTCCGCCCTCTCTGAAAACTATCTCAAACAAATAAAAGGTTCTATAAAGAACCTTATATTTTGTTTAAGATTCATAGAAGGGGGGGGGGTGAAAAATCCAATGTACAATTTTAGTATGACATATTGCAGGGAACCAAAATCAGTTTGTAATTTATGATTTTTTTATGACTTTATGATAGTAAAAATTACTTTTTCATATTTTAAGATTTTCTTTTGTAAAAAAAGCAGTCATAAGTTAAACCCTTATTTTAAAACTCATTAAAATTAATAAAATTCAATTCATTAATCTTAATATTGCATATTAATTCGGAAACCTTTGTGAAATAAACAGAGAGGTTACTGAATATTTTCCCCAAAATATGCTGAAACATTACACATCTATTCACCTTTAATCTAGAAACCTTTGCACAAAAAGTGGGAAAATATTTAAATATTTTTCCAAAATATGCAGAAACATTTATAAATACCTTGCGTGCCTAGTGCAGAAATGTTCCTGCAATTTAAACTACAAGAGCTACCCCATATTTTAAGGCAACACTTCCAATTCTTTTTTTTTTTTTTTTTTTTTTTTTTTTTTTTTTAAATAGTGTAGCTGATAATTTTAGTTAACTAATTTTGTGACTTTTAAGTATAAATGGTTTGGATTTTTCCGAAAATACCAGGTGTCACTACCTCTGCTAGGAGTAAAGCGTATGTGTGCTTCCAGATAATTTTTAAAGCTCTGTTGCTACACATTTGGAAAAAAAAAATGCAAAATAGCTACAATAGCATTCAAAATCAGATTATTTTTTAATGCACCATTTAATGCTCTATTTGTTTTATATTTGTGCATTTTCATTTATTTTCAAGAGTTTTTCTAGAAGTGACTTTCATTTAATGGTTCAATTTAACAACTTATGGCAACAATGCATTCTTGTAACTGTAGTGTTTAAAATAGAATCTGAAATGAGTTATTTTTAATTTAAGTGAACAAGAGTAAAAGTATTGAGTGTAGTTTTCATTAATACAGCAAAACTTGGATAACTCGAACATGATCAATTCAAAATTTCAACATTGAATTATTCAAGTTTGACTATATAAATAAGAATTATTATTATTTTATTTATTTATTTATTTTTTTGCAAGATCGCTTTTGACTTTTCTAAAATGTGTAGGTCAAAAATTAACCCTAGCAGAGAAAATGCTCTCTGATGTTGGATAATTCCTCATTTGTTTTTCACTATTATGATACATATGCTTAAATTTTTATCCCGCAATTTAGTGCTAACTATTTATAAAGCAATTATTTAGTTGCCAGATTGTAACCAAAGAAGAAAAAAACAGTAAATAAATAAAATAGGTGTGAACTAAAGGAAAATAAAAGGTGAAATTTTCAGCATTTGTTTTCTCCCCCCATATTTTTCTCTTGATCTGCTGCTGAGTTCAACAATGTTTCATTATACTGGAAATCAAATACTTTGTGTATTTCTAAAATGATAGGAAAAGTGTAAAATGCTTTCATTTTCTCTCCCCATTTTATCTAAGGAGACAGACTGCAGGTTGTCAAGCTCTGCTATAGATAATTTTTTGCTTTAGAGCTCTAATGGCATGATTATAAATGATATGTAAAATTTTCATTACAAGTACACTCATCCTCCTATCTTTTCATGGGAAAAAATACTTATTTCTCTTGTTGAAGTAAGTGGGGCACATGATGCGGGTGCTGTGCTAAAGGGAGTGCCAAGATCAGTTATCGCTCCTTGGGAGGGGCACCCTAGTTAAGGTTTGCCCCAGGTGTCGTAAACAGTAGTTGTGGCTCCGGTAAGTACTCATGTTCTTGAAACAGCTCTCAATTATTACTCGCACAGAATGTTTAATTCAGACCTTTAATTTTTTAATTTACTGTTGAACTGAAGAGTTATTTGTGCCTATTAAGATTATTTTAAAGTATGAGTATACTTATATCTCTAGGTACAGATTTTGAACACAAAAAACAATTATTGATAAAATGGCTAGTTTTACAGAAAGATGTTACATAGCTGCCAATCATCCCGGTTTACCCGGGAGTTTTGCGGTTTTTTAGTCATTTTCCAATTTTACGGCCGTAAACAAGTTTCTCCCGTTTTTTTTTTTTCGAATTTTTCTGAATAATTCCTAATTACGGACTAACATTAGAGGACGGTTGACTTTGGGCCCGTTTACATGTGCAAAAATGCGGAGTAAATCCCGGGACTTACACTGCTTTCTATCCCGCTTCCCCTACTTAGGGGGGGAAATGCGGGGTAGAAAGATTCCTGGTCGAAAGGAGGGTTAATGCAGAGTCAACCCCGCTTTCCCATGATGCATTGCGAGTTTTCCCCTGTACTCCGCTTTAACCCAGGATTTTCTATTTTCACATGTAAACGGGCCTTTACTGCGCAATCGAGGGGAAAGATAGCCGGTTTACGATTCCGCAAATACTCCAGAGGAAAAGTCCTAGATAGATAATAGTTAAGTGAATTTGGCCGGCGTCGTAATTGCGTGCACTGAATATGCATGTTTACTTATACGATTTTATTTACAGAAATCTGGCAACGGCAAAACGAAATTGTTTTGTTCGATTCGATCTTAAATGCTGCTTCAGCTGTGATGATTAATTATCGGCTAAAACGAAATGCCGACCAAGAAACATTACTAAACTTTCAAAGATGGTTATTTGAAGGATTTTAAGTTCGTGCTAAAGTCGAAGCTCGGTGATAAGCATGCATTTTGCTCGGTGTGTGGGTGTGATTTCTCGATATCGCACGGAGGTAAAAGCGACATAGTTGTGCACACGAAGATAGCTAAGCACCTTAAAAGTGCAAAAGCTATTGATGCATCTCCTTCAATAAGATCTATTTTTACCACCGACAATGGTTTAATTGGAATAAAGGCAGAATGTTTGTTTTACAACGTTTCTGGTTGAACAAGATTTCAAAATAAAATGTCGATATTGCATGGTAATTTAAAAAAAAAAAATCTTCTATTTTTTTAACTGTCTGAATTGGCAGCTATGATGTTACATTCTGGCAATATTTTTCTGCCAGTTTTTCTGTTAATTTACAGAAATAGTATTTTTAGTTATTTCCTATATTACTATTGTATTTCTCCAAATGTTTAAATATTTTTGGTACTTGCGTATTATCCCGGCGGTTTGCCGAGAGAAATGCCTGGCATATGAAATTATTAATGGTTTTGAATATATTGCCAATAGTTTGGCAACTCATTTGACAGAGAAATAGTTTGTCAGGAATGACCTCCAGGATAATACGTCAGTACCATATATTTATACACATATTTAAAATTTTTAATGCATTTACAAAAATATAATAGTAATAATAAAATAAGTACAATACCAGACTAATTACTGGTATTATATTTATTTCATGTATTACAAATTATATTGTTGTAAATTTATTAAATTTTTTTAGTATATGTATAAAAAAATTAAACATTTGGAGAAATATAATAGTAATATATGAAATAACTAAAAATACTATTTCTGTAAATTAACAGAAAAACTGCAGCAAAATGTTGCCAGAATGTAACATCTTTCTGTCTACAGGAAGTTCCTGTATACAGAAGAATTACTGGCAGCAAAAAGTTGCCAGAAAATTTCTGTATACAGGAATTTTCTGTATACAGAAGAATTACTGGCAGCAAAAAGTTGCCAGAAAATTTCTGTATACAGAAATTTTCTGTCGACAGTAATAAATGTTATTCAACAGAATGATTCTGTAATCCCTACAGATAGTTTCTGTATACAGAAATCAACTGTAAAACGCCGCTTGGAAATGACTTTTATATGTATACGGAAAATTTCTGTAGGGAACAGAATATTTTTGTCATATAACATACAGCTCCTGGTAACAGAAAATTTCTGCCTATAACTTTGAAATGTTTTTGCTGGGTATAATATCCTCTTCAATGTAAAATGTGCGTAGATGTATTTTGTGAGTTTCTTTGTTGAATAGGGCTTCCGATCTCAAAAAACCTTCTTTGTTTTGCCCTCCCTCACACTATATGTACTATCTCTGAACATGTAATCCTTTGTGTTTTGTCCGAGGATTCTAACGGCTAATTCCTAGAACTGGATTACGGAGGAAGTTACAGACCTGAATGACCTTGGGCCGAGAAACCGTCTTTCGCGGGGTTCGCCCATAGAATTACTACTATGGGTTCACCCCATACCTCGCCGACTGACCTTTCCCACTCTCTACCCCCCTCCTGATAAATTTCCCGTGAAGGGAAAGCTACTAGTCACCACTTCTCGAACTGCCATTTCAGGTCTCCTTAACCAACCTTTTTCCCTGTTCAAACTTCCCCCCTATGGTTGTCTAGGGATTTTTTTGAAAGTAGAATACAACAGTGGTATAAACTGGGCCACAGGCGTACCCACGGGTGGGCTGTGGGGGCTCACCCCCCCCCTTTTAAGGTGGAAGTTTAAAAGTAAAAAGGTACAACTAGGTTGTTTAATCCACCCTTGATTTTACTTTCCGAACGTGTACCATGTAAGAAAAGTATTGTAATTATGAAAAAATTCGACTTCGCGATTTTGGTGTATTTACATGTTTTGAGGTCTTCTGAATTCATTTATGCTATTTTTACGAGATGTATGTGTGTTTGTGTGTGAACACGATAGCTCCTAAATGGAACATTCGATTGGGCTCAAATTGGGTATATATGTTATAAACCACCGTCGCAAGACCGGTATTGATTTTGGTGTGTATAGGACTTACAGTTTTTCTACAGGGCTACGAGAAAGATTTCTTTTACATTATGGCCTATGGGGGGAAATTTTTGAAAGCGTGCTTGCGTTTAAACGGTAAATTCGACTGAGCTCAACTTGGGTATATAGATTATAAACCACCATCGTAAGACCGGTATTGATCTTGATGTGTATGGGACTTATAGTTTTTCTACAGGGCTACGACAAAGATTTCTTTTGCATTATGGCATATGGGGAGAAATTCTTGAAAGTGCGCTAGCGTGTTTAAACGGCGCATTCGATTGAGCTTCAATTTCGTATATCTGTTTGAATTATTCATGGATTAAAATTTATTTAAATGCTTGGCAATGATCTTAATAGTAAGTGTTCGGAAAGTCGAGTGGAGTCACTCCGGATTTTTTTGAGTTGAAAACGGGCCAGTGTTTACCCAGTTTACATTAGCTGTACAACTAGGTTGCTTAATCCACTGTAGTTTTTTTAGTTAAAATCGGTCCACTGTTTGCTCAATTTAAGTTTTCTGTTACTGAATTTGCAGATGTATTTTAGGTTAAATGTGGACGATGTATTTTGTTTTAATGTTTTTGTTAGTGGAATATATGTGCACTTTTAATGTGTTAAAATACTTTCACTTTGCTGATCGTGCAAAATGGTTGGCGACAGTTGTTGGGGCTTGGCAACCGCCAAGCTCCAGCGACTGTCGCCTTGTTTACATGGGGTGCGCACCGTCTTGTATGATTTTACCAAAAAATCGATATAAAAATTCTCAAAAATAAGTGTTGAAATTAACAAAATAATGTATTAAAAGTCACAAAAGTGGAACCCTGGAAAAAATTCCTGAATTGACCACTGCTAGATAACAGTTCAAGTAAAATGCTCTAAAATAAAATTAAAAGATCTTGATTCTACTGCAGCAATAAAATTATAATTGAAAGACTATATACAGGAAGGCGACCAAGCCTTAAGATTAAAGTTAGTGTGATAGTTTTCCTGAGGTAACACGGAATTTTGTTTCCCACACCCCTGTTTATGTAAATATGTATAGCATTAACAATATTGGTTTTTCTTGGTATTTACCTGTGTTTTTTAGTTGTTAGAGATCCATGCTGTAAATAGAAACTGTAAAATAAATGTATAAATAAGCTGACTGCATAATTTATCCCTGCCAAGGCCGTACCCAGAAAAAAATTTTGGGGAGGGTTCAAAATTTTCGGAGGGTGATCAAACAGTGAAAAGGCTGAATTT
>JAWZYV010019403.1:0-25147 GCA_038373885.1 Cheiracanthium punctorium
TTACACTAGATAAAATGAGTATTCGGGATTTGCGCCCCCTCCGAAAAAAGTTTCTGGATCCGCCCTTGAATCTTTCTACCTTTTCTTTTAATGTAATAGAATTTATTTTTTAGCCTGTTAGTTAAAATGTGCGTGTTAATAGGCATATTCATAGAGACAGTCAAAAGCAATGAGTTAGTATTTATATCCTTCGGGAGCGGAGAGAGATTAACAAAGAGCCAGAGGGGGGGGGAGCGAACAGCTGATCATCAGGTGTAGGCATTATCTCGTCGTAAGAATGGGGGTCAGCAGTGACCACCTGCTGGCTAGCTATTTCCTGCGTTCCAAATAAACCAGGCGAAAAGGGAGACCGCCATTTTCACCCACACACGAAACGGACTAGGGAAAATATTCTTCTTCCCGTTACTCGCTTGTTGCCGGGCTTTCAATTGAAATAGAAAATTTGTCATGCAGGCTTTCATAAGCTATTTATTTATTTTATTATTAGATAGACCACTTTTCAGTGTTTTGTAACTTCAATTTTTAAAACTTAAGAAAACTTTATTTGGCGTGAACCATAATTAATATGCACAGTATGTATCGAAACATAATTTGTGTTTCAGAGCCGTACACCGGACATGGACGGGAGAGCTGTACGTGTTTTTAAAGTGTCAAATTCCATGTAGAATTTTTCATTTACGAAAAAGCTGCCTTTATTTTCTTCATTTATAAGTAAAATAATTTAGGAATTAATTTACATTAGGTACAGTTATGTATATATATATATATTCCATTTTTATTCCCTTTTTTTAAATATCTATATATTTTATTTAAAAAAATTATTCTATAATTAAGAATAGTTGATTACTGGTACTTTTTCCTTTTTTATGCGAGTCTGTAACTAATGAAGCCATACAGAGTACTGTTCTACCTAAATATTTTACAATAATATTAGCATAAATAGCAATTAATAAATGTGTATAATTATTATCAATATCATTACTGTTATAATTATATCTACAGTTTTTCTCCTTTTCCACAACTTCAACTAAGTACTTCTTAGCTACTGCAGCTAGTACTACGTTAAACATAGGCTAGCTATACTAGTGTTATATTTATTTTATTATTTATTCATTTAATTATTACCATTTTTACTCTTCTTATTTATTCATTTAATTATTACTTTTTATTTTTTCCTTTCCTTTCCATACTTCCAAAGTATTATTAATATATCATTTTTTTTCCCCCCACTCCATGGCATTACTTGTCTATTGATGGCATTAAGTCTTCTCTGATGGCAACATGCACTAATACTGCCTCCAATACTGAGCTTTGATCTTCTTGTCGGTCCACTTCCTCGTTGTTTATTTCTAATAGCTACGGTCGCGCCCCCAAGTTACAAAAGGACCCTAATTTTGGTCAGGTAACTTGCAGAAACCTAGCTATTATTGTTTTTTTCGATTCAATTGAAATGTGTGCGGTGGCGCCTGATGATAGAGCACACTATTTATATTTTTCCATTCCATTTTCCGTCTATTTGTGGATACATGTGATTAGGCTTAAAAAGCCCACCAGTTCTAATTTGGAGCTTTATATCCAATTTATCCACTCTTTCATTGCCTTGAAAGGCTATATTTAAACACTTATCCGGTATAATCTCGTTAATTGGCACCATGTGCTATCTACTTTTTTATGTTTATATTTTTTTCACTTTATCAATGGATTATCTTGGGTTCACTTTACGTAAGTAAGCTATTATATATATATATATATATATAATATTTAGAAAATTTATATTGAAAACCTTTTTTTAAATTTGTACTATTTATATCTATATATATATAGTACAAATTTAAAAAAAGGAATAAAAATGGAAACAATAAGATACACACACGCGCACGCACACATATATACAGTCGACTCTCAATATCTCGAAGTCGGCTGGACCGGCAATAAATATTCGATATAACAGAAATTCGAGATATCGGAAATCGCACATAATATCCTATTCAGGGGCATGTTTTTACCGTGTTTAATACACGGTAAAAATATACCCCTGAATGAGGGCCGTAGCCAGAAATTTTTCATGGGGGGGGGGTTACGACTACTACAACTCATATATATGTATACGTGTGCGTGATAATGTAGTGAAGAATATATATTTTTTATGTCAAAAATTTCTCATGGGGGCGTTATGACCCCCCCCTAACCCCCCCTTGGCTACGCCCCTGCCCCATTAAATCAATATGAAGCAAAATGTTTCTACTTTTCTGATGATAAGTGGGTAATTTGATCGTTAGTAATAATGTTAGAAGGATCAAAACGGTACCAAGGCGGACCAGGGGGTCCCCCCCTCCTCCGAAATTTAAAATCTTGTTAACAAAATGATAATGTGAAGTCGTTTTGAAAACAAGTCGGCCTTTTTCACCGTTTGGTACCCCTCCAAAATGTGTTGCTGTGTTCGGCCCCAGAAGAATTAAATAGATAATACACAGAATCAAAGCATTAATTGACCAATTTTATTTCATTTCTTATTTAAACTACCCATCATTATATTCCGTTTTAGAAACCTATTTATTAGTTTGTCAGACGTCAGAAGTCATAAATGACCAATGCCCTCAATTGCGAACACAACACAGTGAAAATTGTATACAATCCCACTCCCCATTTTAAAGAGACTTACTTTAATTAACGGATCAGAAAACAAAATATACAAAAAATTAATTTAAAATATTCCTGCATCTGAATTAGATCTGTAAAAGGTTAACGCTAGTAACTTATAAAGATACAGTTTAAATTTTTTGAGTCAAAGGTGTAATTTGATTGCTTTAAAAACTGTTTAAACCTTGCATTGTACATCAAAAGAACATAATAAGTTTGGAATGGTTCATGAGGAGGTTGCAAAGAAAAAAAGAAAAAAGAAAGAATAGAAAAAGAAAAGAAAAGAAACGCTAAAAAGCAAATAATGTATCATTTGTATATTGATCATCATGGGCATTTGTATATTGATCATCATTGGGCAATTGGTATCATGAATGTGCCATACAAACAACATAAACCTATCTTATTTTGAGAGACTCTAATTTTTCAGTTTTTGAGTAGAAATATTTTTAAAATGTGCCACAATGGCAAGCTCATAATCAGGAGCCTCACCAGTAGCCGAGAGCATAGCGCTCTGAACTGGTAGACGGAAGGTGCCTGGTTCAAAACAAGCTCGCGTCCGCCGTACTAACTGTTCTGAGGTTTCCTCCGAAACTTAGCGTAGATACGGGTTAGGACCCCTTAGAAAGACCCCAACGGAGGGCACCCCACTCCTCGGTCTAGAGCTTACGTGCAGCTAATTGGCCGTAATCCCACAACAAAACAACATTCATACTCGAGACGAAATTTTCATAGTCTTAAAAAAAATCTCATTTTAACGTCAATTTATACTAAGGGGGACGACCGCCCCCCCCCGAGACAAAATAAATTAATATAAAAGATCCTATTTTACTTCCGTAAAGTGGACGTATATGTCAATATTCTAACTAACCGCCCCCCCCCCTCGACAAACTTGCATTAATCCGCCACTGATTTATACATATAAAAAATATATGCTAGAAGTCAAAGCCCGTTGTGGAGGCACTTATAACAGGCGCTAGAAAAAATATTGACAAAAATATATGTCTACTCTCAATATATTTAATCTTCGTCCACCTATAACTTCATATTCAATTTTTATTTATATACTCAAATCGAATTTCATGCTCTTCTGCAAACGCGCGGAAACTTTTCGCATTCGACCAATTTCATTTTTGTATACAGCCCCTCTTATATCAATGCTTCTGGCAGACGATCCTTTTTAGTGAAAAAAAGTACGGGTGTGTTATTTGGAAAAACATATGCCCCCTTGTGCCCCCCCCCCCTCAAAATTCGTCTCAAAATTTTTTTAAATAAAATTTTGTTTGAAAATTTTAAAAAACTTCGTTTTTCTGCTCTTAAATCCGATATGTGCCCCCCCCCCCCCGCAAACCTTTCCTGTGCCCCTCCAAAATTTCAGTAGGTCTGGAAGCAGTGATAACTCTTCCTTACTGTTAGAATTAGGTTTTCGTAAGCGTATAATACATATTATTCATAGCAGTAGTTTCGGGGGGAGGTGCAGGGGACCGTCCCCCCCCCCCAACATCGTCTCTACTCTTTTAAACAATCTTTTAAAGCAATGTTATTAGGTCTTCTTAATAAATAAGTTTTCAAATACGAATAAAATATGTAATTATCAGTATAATGACAAAAAAAAAAAAAAATCTGATGTGTCCAACACATGACTTCCTTGCACGTCCATTAGATCAAAAATATTTTCGACGCACTTCCTCTAAATTTATTTGTTTGAAAGAGATAAAATATCAATAATAGTAAGGTTTAGCGATTTCTAGCCAAATATTTCGATATCGCCAAGCTGAGTTCAATTTGAAAGATTTCCTTCTGACACTTTATTTGGCGATATTTCACCAAAAGCCGACAAACTTGAGATAGTCAGCGAGATTTTGGGGATAGCCAAAGTAGTCATTGACCACAGATTTTCAATGAATTGAATGCATCTATACACCTCAATGTATTCAAAGTCATTTGGCTCACCATGTAAATAAATTCTCAGTCGATTGCTGTCAAAAAAGATATTGAAAACAGTTAGATATTACAATAGTTCTAAATACAAAGTTAAAAAATCTACGGGTTAAAGTTTTAGAGTTATACAAAATAGGAAATAATTTTTGGCGCCAAATTTGGCGATATTTCTGCGAAACTCGTGAATGTCGACGACATTTGGCGAGATTTTGAGCATAAAACAAACAATGACAGATTATCGCCAAATTTGGCGATATTTCGCCAAAACTCGCCAAGAACGATGACAAATGGCGATACTTTGGGCATGGACCAAATGACTGACTATCGCCAAATTTGGCGATATTTCGCCAAAACTCGCCAAGGTCGAGGACAGACGGCGAGATTTTGGGCATGTACCAAACAATTACTGTTTACAGTTGTATTATAATGAAGATGTCCATAGACATTAAGGTACTGAAACTCTTTTCGGTGGTCCTGTAAATAAACTCTCCAGTAGATTGGAACCAAAAATCGAGATGCACAACTAGATGTTACAACATTCTTATATATGAAATTTCATAATAGTTTTTGAGATTTGAGAGTTAAATATGCACACACGTACACCAAAAGTCGCCACGCTTGGCGACTTTTGGCATAGTTCTTGAGGGAGGCACGTGACCGTGGTCGGACCATTACCTAACTTATGTGGTAGGACGGTACTGTGCTTGAAATGGATGAATGCCCCTAAAATTGCTATTGACCGTAATGTATTGGAGATCTTTTGAGTGTTCCTGTAGCAGAACTATAAATGATAAAGACACTTTTTTTAATGGAGAAATTCATTTTCTAACTCTTTACAGCATATATCACTTCTGAGTCATTTGAAATATCCCAATACCTCTAAAAAACGCTTTGATGAATTTTGGCCCATAGAGCGTAATGTATTTCGAATCTTTTGGGCGGTCCTGTACATAAACTATTCAGTCGAATGGAGCCGAAAGGGGAGGTGCACAACTAGATGTTACAACAATCCTAAATATAAAGTTTCAACATTCAACGCCTAACAGTTTTTGAGATATGCGAGTTTAATGAATTTCGGCCCATTGAGTGTAATGTATTTCGAATGTTTTGGGCAGTCCTGTAGATAAACTATCCAGTCGAATGGAACCAAAAGGGGAGGTGCACAACTAGATGTTACAACTATCCAAAATATGAAGTTTCGACATTCTACGCCTAATAGCTTTTGAGTTAGGCGAGTTTAATGAATTTCGGCCCATAGAGCGTAATGTATTTCGAATCTTTTGGGCGGTCCTGTACATAAACTATCCATTCGATTGCCACCAAAAGGGGAGGTGCACAACTAGATCATAGAAGAATCCTAAATATCAAATCTCAACATTCTACGACCAATAGTTTTTGAGATATGCGAGTTACATACATACGTACGTACGTACAGACGGCATGGAAAAACTGGCCACAGTAGACTCGCCACTGGTCAAAATGAGTTGCAGACGCGTTAATATGATCGTGCATGCTAGCCTACGATGAGATGCATCGAAATTTTTTTTTAATTAAATTTAGAGGTAGTCAAAATCGGTTTTTATGTCGAAATTTGGCCCCCAAAATTTTTCGGGATCACATTACTTCCTTATACTACGTACAAGGAAGTAAAAAAAATCCTTTCTTAGATAAGAGAAGAATGGGATATGTCTCTTACTACTTACAAGCATGCATCTGCATCTCAAGAAAAATCTGATGTGTCCAACACATGACTTCCTTGCACGTCCATTAGATCAAAAATATTTTCGACGCACTTCCTCTAAATTTATTTGTTTGAAAGAGATAAAATATCAATAATAGTAAGGTTTAGCGATTTCTAGCCAAATATTTCGATATCGCCAAGCTGAGTTCAATTTGAAAGATTTCCTTCTAACACTTTATTTGGCGATATTTCACCAAAAGCCAACAAACTTGAGATAGTCAGCGAGATTTTGGGGATAGCCAAAGTAGTCATTGACCCCAGACTTTCAATGAATTGAATGCATCTATACACCTCAATGTATTTAAAGTCATTTGGCTCACCATGTAAATAAATTCTCAGTCGATTGCTGTCAAAAAAGATATTGAAAACAGTTAGATATTACAATAGTTCTAAATACAAAGTTAAAAAATCTATTGGTTAAAGTTTTAGAGTTATACAAAATAGGAAATAATTTTTGGCGCCAAATTTGGCGATATTTCGGCGAAACTCGTCAATGTCGACGACATTTGGCGAGATTTTAAGCATAAACCAAACAATGACAGATTATCGCCAAATTTGGCGATATTTCGCCAAAACTCGCCAAGAACGATGACAAATGGCGATACTTTGGGCATGGACCAAATGACTGACTATCGCCAAATTTGGCGATATTTCGCCAAAACTCGCCAAGGTCGAGGACAGACGGCGAGATTTTGGGTATGTACCAAACAATGACTGTCTACAGTTGTATTATAATGAAGATGTCCATAGACATTAAGGTACTGAAATTCTTTTCGGTGGTCCTGTAAATAAACTCTCCAGTAGATTGGAACCAAAAATCGAGATGCACAACTAGATGTTACAACAATCTTATATATGAAATTTCATAATAGTTTTTGAGATTTGAGAGTTAAATATGCACACACGTACACCAAAAGTCGCCAAGCTTGTATACTTTTGGTGTATGCCAAATAGTACCAATACCATGGTGTATGCCAAAAGTCGCCAAGCTTGGCGACTTTTGGCATAGTTCTTGAGGGAGGCACGTGACCGTGGTCGGACCATTACCTAACTTATGTGGTAGGACGGTATTATGCTTGAAATGGATGAATGCCCCTAAAATTGCTATTGACCGTAATGTATTGGAAATCTTTTGAGTGTTCCTGTAGCAGAACTATAAATGATAAAGACAGTTTTTGTAATAGAGAAATTCATTTTCTAACTCTTTACAGCATATATCACTTCTGAGTCGTTTGAAATAGCCCAATACCTCTAAAAAACGCTTTGATGAATTTCGGCCCATAGAGCGTAATGTATTTCGAATCTTTTGGGCGGTCCTGTAGATAAACTATTCAGTCGATTGCAACCAAAAGGGGAGGTGCACAACTAGATCATAGAACAATCCTAAATATCAAAGTCTCAACATTCAACGCCTAGCAGTTTTTGAGATATGCGAGTTTAATGAATTTCGGCCCATTGAGTGTAATGTATTTCGAATGTTTTGGGCAGTCCTGTAGATAAACTATCCAGTGGAATGGAACCAAAAGGGGAGGTGCACAACTAGATGTTACAACTATCCAAAATATGAAGTTTCGACATTCTACGCCCAATAGCTTTTGAGTTAGGCGAGTTTAATGAATTTCGGCCCATAGAGCGTAATGTATTTCGAATCTTTTGGGCGGTCCTGTACATAAACTATCCATTCGATTGCCACCAAAAGGGGAGGTGCACAACTAGATCATAGAACAATCCTAAATATCAAATCTCAACATTCTACGACCAATAGTTTTTGAGATATGCGAGTTACATACATACGTACGTACGTACGAACGTACGTACGTACGTACGTACGTACGTACATACGTACGTACGTACGTACAGACGGCATGGAAAAACTGGCCACAGTAGACTCGCCACTGGTCAAAATGAGTTGCAGACGCGTTAATAGGATCGTGCATGCTAGCCTACGATGAGATGCATCGAAAAAAGTTTTTAAATTAAATTTAGAGGTAGTCAAAATCGGTTTTTATGTCGAAATTTGGCCCCCAAAATTTTTCGGGATCACATTACTTCCTTATACTACGTACAAGGAAGTAATGAATGCAGGTTCAGGAAACCATCCTGTATTGTATTAGTTGCTGCATTACTTTAGTAATGAGAAATATAAAACTAATTCATTATAAACTGTTTATGTGGGATTTAACCCTTTAACGCGCAGTGTATCCGCTCCGGGAACGCAGAACTCTGACGTTTTGACTGTTGCCAGTCACGAAGAATAGATTTGATTTCTATAAAAGTAGTGGCGGGTGACATAGCTCCACGAGAATCCTTTACTTTTTAGCACGTAATTTCCCGTACAAAAATTGTCACGATTATTTTTAACAGCACTGACATCTGCCGAAAGATGGAAGAACGAGAGAATAGCTGGACAGATTGCCCAATGGCTGTGCGCGAGCACAGCCAGCTGCGTCAAAAAAGGGTCCCTAGATCTGTGGCACGCGATGAGCGTTTCTATCGTCCGCCATATTGCTGGTAGTTAAGTTGAGTGATGGCAACGGCTGCCCTTTTTTCAGCATTGGGAAAGGGTTGCGCCTCAAAGGGTTAATATAAGATTTATAAATTCTAGATTTTTTAAAGTAAAAAATAATATATATATATTGTTACGAATTTTCGGGGCAACCCGCTGCTCTGGGGCTTAAAATGGTTTAAAATTCATATTCTACGCTTCAAGTAGATAAATTTTGCTTTTTGTTGCATCAAAATCGGCCAATTAGGACCGGAGGTTTCGCTGACGTGGAGTTAACGGCAGAACAGAGAAGCGCTGCGGAGAAAGTAATAGCTGAATTTGAAGACCTCTTCTCCCGTACTTCGGGTGACTTTGGCCGTACGAGCTTAACTCAACATAGGATAGATACAGGCAGCCATTCTCCCATCAAGCAACATCCTAGGCGGCTGCCGTTTGCTAAGCAAGAAGAGGTGAGCAGACTTTTAAAGGAGATGCAGCGTGATGACGTCATCGAGCCGTCGACTAGTCCCTGGGCCTCGCCAATTGTTTTGGTCCGAAAGAAGGATGGTTCCACCCGGTTCTGTGTTGACTACAGACGTCTGAATGACATTACCAAGAAAGACAGCTACCCTCTTCCCAGGATAGACGACACTTTGGACACTTTATCGGGAAACGAATGGTTTTCCACTCTGGATCTGAAAAGTGGTTACTGGCAAGTGGAAATTCATCCCGACGACCGTGAAAAGACTGCGTTCACCACGGGACAAGGATTGTGGCAGTTCAAAGATATGCCTTTTGGACTCTGCAACGCACCGGCTACGTTCGAGCGGCTAATGGAGACAGTGTTGAGAGGACTTTCCTACGAAGCATGTCTCGTTTATTTGGACGATATCATCATCGTCGGAAGGACTTTCGAAGAGCATCTCGAGAACATTCGAAAGGTACTGCAGAAGTTAAAAGAGGCAAACTTGAAACTAAGTCCATCGAAGTGCAATTTGTTTCGTCGGGAAGTACGTTACCTCGGGCACATAATATCCGCCCACGGAGTCCGAACAGATCCCGAAAAGACGTCCGCAGTCCAGAACTGGAGTCGTCCCGAGAATATCCACGACTTAAGAAGTTTTCTCGGTCTGTGTACTTACTATCGAAAATTCGTGAAGGGCTTTTCTCAAATTGCAAGACCTCTTCACAAATTGACCGAGACTGGACAGAAATTTCTATGGACTGAGGAATGTGAGGACGCATTCAACGAACTGAAGACGGCTTTAACATCTTCGCCGATCTTGTCGTATCCTCACCCTGACAAGCCATTTATCCTGGACACAGACGCGAGTAAGGAGAGTGTCGGAGCAGTTTTGTCCCAGGAGATAGATGGCCAAGAACACGTCATTGCTTACTGGAGCAAATGCCTTTCAAAGGCAGAACGTAACTATTGTGTTACGAGAAAGGAACTCCTTGCTATCATTAAGGCCGTGGAGCACTTCCATCATTACCTGTACGGCCGAAAGTTCCTGCTCCGAACGGACCATGCCTCTTTAACCTGGCTTCTAAATTTCAAGAATCCAAAGGGCCAAATAGCCAGGTGGATACAGCGATTACAAGAATATGACATCGAGATACGTCATCGGAAAGGGTCATCTCATGGAAATGCAGATGCTTTGTCGAGAAGGCCCTGCATAGACAGTTGTCGCTATTGCTCCAGGGTGGAGAAAAATTACCATCTGAAACGTCCCGTTGTCCGCCAAGTTACATCATCGGCACCATCTCAAGATCCCTGGAGTGACGAAAATGTTCAGGCGGACCAATTAGCAGACAGCGACATCAAACCTATTGTGGAATTTATGGAAAAATCCAGCGCTCATCTTACAGTCCGGCAACAAAACAGTACTGGGCTTTATGGGATTCGCTTCGCCTGAGGAATGGAGTCCTGTATCGTAAATGGGAGTCGGACGACGGCAAGATGCTCCGATGGCAGTTAGTACTCCCTCGTTCGAGGATTCCGAAGGTTCTAGAAGAACTTCATAATGGCTACACTGGAGGCCATTTTGGCATAATGAAGACCCTGCAGAAAGTTCGCGAGCGCTTCTACTGGGTTAGGGCTCGAGGCGACGTCGAAAAGTGGTGTCAAGCTTGTGACGCCTGTGCCGCCCGTAAAGGCCCGAAGAAACGAAGCCGTGGAAGACTACATCGTTATAATGTAGGAGCGCCTTTTGAGAGGATTGCACTCGACATCCTGGGACCTCTTCCGCGAACTTCGGATGGCAACAAATACATCCTAGTTGTCATTGACTACTTCTCTAAATGGCCCGAAGCGTTTCCTATTCCCGATCAAGAAGCTACGACCGTAGCAGAGGTACTGGTGCAAGAATGGATTTCCAGATATGGAACCCCTCTGCAACTTCATTCCGACCAAGGAACGAACTTTACCTCTGCAGTCTTTAAAGGACTATGCCAACTTCTCGGAATGGACAAAACCCAGACTACGCCTTTACACCCGCAATCCGACGGCATGGTGGAGAGGTTCAATCGCACAATTTTGAACAACCTCTCGCTCCTGGTATCTAGGAATCAAGAGGACTGGGACAAGAAACTCCCCCTCTTCCTGTTGGCCTATAGGAGTGCCGTCCACGAGACTACCGGCTTCACACCTTCCCAGATGCTGTTCGGAAGAGATCTTCGTCTTCCCGCCGATCTAGTGTTCAGCCGCCCTCCAGATGCGCCTTCATCGCCAGAGGAGTACGTGGAAAACCTTCGGGCACGGTTTGAAGATGTGCATCATTTTGCTCGGGAGCGGATCAACCTGAACACGGAAAAGATGAAGACTCGCTACGACACGAAGGCTACGGGACACGAGTTCAACGCAGGTGACAAAGTTTGGCTATGGAATCCTACTCGACGGAAAGGCCTGTCTCCCAAGCTGCAATCGCCGTGGGATGGTCCTTACACAGTCCTAAACCGGCTGAATGACGTCATCGTACGGATTCGTAAGTCACCAAACTCGAAGCCAAGAGTTGTACATTACGATCGGCTTGCCATCTACCGCGGTTGTAATTAGCTCAGACCATGGTCACTATGGCGTAATTCCTCTTTTCTTTCAACTCTCATTTCACTCACTACTTACGCCATGTTTAGTGTACATATTTGTAATATTTTGGTTTCTATTAATGTGTATTTGTTTATTACATTTATTGCTTATTAGTGTAATTGTTCATTATGTCTATTATTTATTAATTAGAGTGCATTTGCTTACTGTGTTTATTGATTATTTGCTTAAATTATGTTGTTAAGATTTGGTTAAAGGTTGGACACTGTATATTTGTGTGACCTCCTAACCGGGGATTGTACTGCCCGGGACGTGCAGTCCTTGGGAAGGGGGCAATGTTACGAATTTTCGGGGCAACCCGCTGCTCTGGGGCTTAAAAATGTTTAAAATTCATATTCTACGCTTCAAGTAGATAAATTTTGCTTTTTGTTGCATCAAAATCGGCCAATTAGAACCGGAGATACGGAGGTTTCGCTTTCCCATATGTTTTTCTATGGGCTTCTAGAAATCTCGAGAAATATTAGTCCTAGAGCTTAGATCTCTTCACTTTTGAGGACTTATTTTTGGCGCCAAATTTGGCGATATTTCGCCAAAAGTCGCCAAGCTTGGCGACTTTTTGGTCATTTGGCGCGATTTTCCCAATGGGGCCTGGAAGTTGTTTTTCCTGCATTAAAAACGCATAATAACCTAACATTTCTCTTCTATGACGTAATCAATATTCACGCGTTATGTAGAACCCTCGAGAAATTGACTTTTCTGGAAACCTCTTGTACCTCCTGCGTCGGCTATTTATAGAAGCGTGTGTCGCCTCGACGATTCATTGTTGATCAAGCTTTGAGAGAGTGAATACGCTTGCTTTGTGAAGGAAGCTGTGTTTCGCGCTGTTTGTGAAGCTTTGAATTTAAGTGCTGTGTGTAAATTCTTCATTGCTGAGTCTTGAGAGACTGTTAGTGTTATTTCTCGTATATTTCCGCTGAATTCTTGTCAGTGAAAGTGTTCTATTTTGTGTGAGAAATACAGCATTCGTGAGAGTTTCTGATCTAATCGAACTGTTAAAAGCACTTTACTGCTAGATTGTGCTTGTGAATTGTGTACAGCTGATTGTTCTACGAAGTTCTAGAAGCAATAAAGTTTGTGTTCCATCCTGACAAGTGACTTTTTACTTGAACTTTTTACACCAACAGGACTTTAAAACGACGAACCCCAGGAGTAGCAGAGTAATTCCGCAACAATATATATAAAGCAAAAATGAATAACTATAAAGAAAATTATTAAATAAATAGTAGTTTTCTGCAGTAAGTTGGCCTGCAAATAGTTTACTGACTTATAACTAGAAAATATAACTATGACTTAAAAAACAAAGGTTAAAAAAATTAATTCTTAAATTTAAAAAGTAATAGAAAACAGCCAATCAAAAACAACATAGTTTTCAAGTGAATAATAATATACTTTTATCTATGGTCATAAAACGAATTAGGAGCCTTTTACAAACGCCAGCAGAAAAAGATAGTACTGTATTGAAGTTGAAGTTATTTTTACATTTTAATTAATTAATTAATTATTATTTTGTAATGAAAGTTTTCTTTTAGACTTAAATTATTCTGTTTTGAAATAAACTATAAAATTTAAATCCAAAAGTGTTATACTATAATTTTTTTTTTAATAAAACCCCCCAAATACCTAATAAAGCCCACCTGGGATGTTTATTATAAAAAAAAACCCGGGTTTTTTAAAACTCTGGAGAATGGGGTTTTCAACCCCCCCCCCCCCCCCCGCCCATGAGGAATTTTTTGCCATACAAAATGTATATTCTTCACTCCGTTATCACACACATATATTCATATATGTGTTTTTCAGAGTTGGGCAGTATCGCTAATACATCTATTTTCAAAATACATTTGCGTCTTGTGTATTTCGTATTTTCACTTGTAAAAAACAAAGTATTTTGAGAATGTATTTTAAAATATATTTTCATTGTATCTTGTATTTTCAAAATACAAAAGAAATACATTTTATTTTCTGACATTAAATTAATCGTAACACCACAGATTGCTCAGATAGCATGTGCAAATGAAAATCATAAAATCGCTGACTTTTACCCCCCCCCCCTCTCTTGATGCAATTTATGAGTCGCACCAGAATTACACGCAGTATTGTCACTGAAGAAGTGTTAGGATCTCTCGTGATCTTTAAATTTAACTGGAAAGGGAAAGAAGAGCCTTCTATACTCCTGTTTAAAACACAAACAGTATATTTGTCTAGGAATGTTTCTAAATTCCCACTGTATATGAAACCAAAAGTAGTAAAAATATTTTTAGGTAGTATTTATTAGATTCTTTAAGGGGATTTTCGAAATGTGTTGCGAAGTTCTAGAAAAATAAGGCTGCCAGTATTTCTATAGTAGTATAATGGATTCTTGGTTATTGTGATTAAGAGACAAAGATACACGAAGGCTGTCAGCCGTAGGGGGACTTTTTAAGGGGTAATAACTTTTTAAGGGGGCATTCGCGTTACATATGGAGTGAAACACACCGAATTTCAGACCATTAGCGCGACAGCTTCCCGTAATGAATGGGGTGAATCAAATTTCCATTCTAGATGATTTTGAAACCTTTTGCGCAAATCTTAGTTAAAATGTTTCCAAATTTTGTCTGTAGATGGAAATGAAAATGTTAAGGAGCAGTGTCAGTTTTGAAAGCTGAAAACTTAGATAATATGCAAAATATTTAAATTTACGATAAATTCTAAAACTCACTGAAAAGACAAAACTTGAATTTTTTTTTATGCCGTGATTTAGCTGAGTATTTATATTCAAACGTTCAACTGAAATCAATAGCGGGCGTAGCCAGAGGGGAGGGGGCTGAGGGGCTGCTGCCCCAACCCCCGAAATGGGACCCTTTACTTAGCTTACAATTGAAACTTTAGCTTTAAATTTGATACCCAGCCCACCCCGAAATAAAATCCTGACTACGCCACTGATGAAAGCGTAAGTTTATATTTCGTGCGTCTACACCCCTCCCCCCTTTCGCACTGTGCGCACTCCTTTTTCTGTAAAAAAAAAAAAAAAATCTTTAGTTACGCAGATCAATCACAATTAAATTTTATTTCATAATAAAATAATACGTACTACTAGATTTTAACTAGTTTAGATTTTAAAGTATTTATAAACTTAAAAATAAGTAGAGATAATTTTTTTCAGTTTAGTTTTATCCCTGGTCAGTTTTTAATTCCTTAAATTACCTTACATAAATAGTATCACATTCATGTTTTATTCACTTTCTCAGTAACATGATAAGTTGAAAAAAATTGATAAGAAACTTTTGACATACGTTTTGAATATATTTTCAATTTTCCTAAGTACTTCGGTTTAACTATAAAATTAAATCTGAAAATTGTTTTTAGTGATGTGTATCCTTTTAAATGCTTTTTAAACATCTGCCTTTTATTTAATTTATTTGACTTCATTTTAAAAGCTACCGTTTGTATCATCATACTTTTATATGTTTTCGTATTACTCCCCCCCCGCCCCCCACACACAAATAAATAAAGTTTAAAAAAAAAAAAACTTTTCTAAACTATCGTTTTCTTATCATTATTCCCGTTGTAATCAAAATACAACAGAACTTTACAGTGTAAAATAATCTGTACATATAATACGTGCTTTCTTGTAGATTAGGCATTAGGAATTATCAGAATTTCTTTTTGATTTTTACACAAACAAACACTTTCTCTTTTAAATGATCAGTTAAAGAAATAATTAAATTCTTTACATAACTTAATTGATTAAATTCATTATAATTTATCAATTATTTCATTTGGTTGTTTTGTTGTACAAGATTCAGAATTGATAATTCAGAATCGGCTCTACACATTTACCATGCAGGTATAAATATTTTTATAATAATCAACTGATAAGGTTTATTCTAATTCATGGTAATTTATCTTGTTGGTTCTTCGGTTTTAAATAATAATTATTAGAATAATGAATTATTTATAACTGTAACTCTACATATAGATATTTATTTCTGAAAATATTCAATTTAAACATTGCTACTGTTACTTTAAAGATGCAAATATATTCATAATATATATTTTCCAGAATTAAGTTAGTCAATCAGAAATAACTTCTTAAAAAAAAATTCCTTAAATCAAATGTTAGTGTAATCAGTGCCGGATTAACAATATAGCAAATGCTACGGGCCCCGCGCTTTTGGGGGCCCCGCGCCTTTACCTTGAAAGTTTTCGTCTTTCCCCTTCAAGATCTAGCTTTTTTGACACTTTCCAACAAGTTAGAAAAGTTTTTAAGATTTCGATTTGTCTGTTTGTCCGTCCTTGATATAACTCGCGTCAATAGGCATAGATTTCTACGAAATTTATATATGTTATTCTTCTGCAGTACCATGTACCCTATTGTAAAGGATCTATGTAGCATTTATAGATTTTTTCTACAGGAGCACTGAAAATAGTCCCAATACATTGCGCTCTATGGGACGTTATTCTTTAAAGCGTATCATCCTACTAACTACAAGGGGTGATCAAATGAAAAGGTACGAAACGACATGGTGGGTACAAATGTAGACTTTATTCAAAATACACACCATAGGACTGAGCACAACAATCCCACTGATGAACAAGCCGCAGGATTCCTTGTTCCCAGAATTCAAGTGGCCGTGACGAAATCCAGTACATCGTCCGAGTTGAAGTGCTTCCCTTTCAGGTGGTTTCTTCAGTGGACCCAACACATGGAAATCGCAGGGCGACATGTCCGGACTGTAGGGCGGATGGTCCAACGTCTCCCACTTGAACTTGGCCAGTTCCTTGGCGAAAACGGACATTCCATTTTCTCATTGACTTGTGGGATACACAGACTTCCCAGTATACGGTCCTCATCCTGCGATGAATAGTAGTCGGTTTAACACCTTCCGCTGTCAGGAATCGGATAACGCCTCGCTGCCCCTAAATCGTCGAATTTTGCAATGTGAACGCCATCCTGTCCTCACACACACTGCCGCGTCATTTGGACGTAGGAGGGTGCTTTTTACAGGAGTTCTGCTCTCTCCTGCGGGGCCCCCGCATGTTCCTATCCACACAAAAGGCTCCAATCGCATTCCTAGATGTCTCGCTACGTGCTCTCACAGCTGCATGGACAAATATGATAACGGTTAGGTTGTTGCGACGTTTCGTACCTTTTCATTTGATCAACCCTTGTAGTTGCGCTGAACCCTGACTTCAAGATAAAACTTTTTCCTCAATGACTGCAAAAAGATTACAATGTCAAGGACAAAAAGCCTAACAACTTCTACATCGTTTGTACAATCCGCTTGAAAATTTTCACAACTTTGTAAAAAAAATATAGATAACAATCTGTCAATTTTGAAAATCTGAAAATCCAACCGTTCCCTCATTACGTTTAAAATAATTTCTCCCGATTACACAGTTTATTATTATTTTTTTCCCCACAAATAAATCGTCTGCTGGATATGCGAATGTTTATGTATACAAAACGAAAGCTTTCGACTGCGAAAAGATTCCGCGCGTTTCCAGATGAGCATGAAATTCGATTTGGGTATGTAATAAAAATTGAATATGAGCTTATTTATTTTAGGTGGATGAAAATTAAATATATTGAATGAAAGAAAAATTTCCTTAAACTGTTTTTTCTTGCTCCCGTTGTATAATTGCCTCCGCAAAAGGCTTCTAGTTTTAGAGATACTCTGCTCTTCGAAATGAAACAAAATTGGATGTTATTAAGGTTTACAAAATGAAGCTTGCATCGAAAATAGTGTCTGTATAGTTAAAAGTTTTTCTACACGGGAGCACTCATAATTTCAATACTATACTGTCAATGGCAGTTTAGAGACAGGCATCTACACTGCTGGCCACCCAAATTGCAACACCAAGAAAAACAAGAGATATCACAACAAAATTTATTGCGTAGATAACATGTTGACCAAGTAACAAATGATTAAATTTACAGCATTCTATGAAGCGTGGTTCCTGCCAAAATCAGTACCCAGAGTAGCCGCCGTTGTTGGAGATCACAGCTGCCACACGCCTCGGCATTGATTCAAAGAGACTTTGAATGTGTTCTTGGGGTACAGCAGACCAAGCAGCTTCCACACGTTGCCAAAGTTGATCTGGTGTGACAGCTGGGGATGAACTCTGGGTCAGTCGTTGAGCAACCAAGGACCACATGTTTTCTATCGGCGAAAGATCCGGAGAGCGCGCCGGCCAGGGAAGCAATTCAATCTGGTGATTGACGAAGAACCCTTGGACAATGCGTGCCACGTGTGGCCGTGCATTATCCTGCTGAAATATGGCTGTTGGCAAGCCCTGAAGGTAAGAAAGGACAACTGGCTCCAACACCTCGGAGATGTAGCGCTGGCTGGTTAAAGTACCGGCAATGCGTACTAGAGGAGTGCGAGAGAGATATCCGATACCGCCCCATACCATAATACCCGGTGCAGGACCAGTGTGACGGTGCATAATGCAGCTGTTCAGCATCCTCTCTCCACGGTGTCTCCAGACTCGAATCCGACCGTCGTGGTGTTGCATACAGAAGCGTGACTCGTCAGTAAAGAGAATTTCATTCCATTCTGTCGTCCACATCCTTCTTTCATCGCACCATTGGCGGCGGAGACGTCTGTGGTTCCGCGTCAGAGGTAGACAAAGCAACGGACGTCTTGCGGACAGACCATTCTGCTGTAAACGACGTCGAATGGTACGCGCAGACACTGGATGATGCGTTACAGACTGAATCTGCTGTGATATGGTTCGTGATGTGACTGAGCGGTCCGTCACTGCCATGCGTACAATCTGCCTGTCATCACGTGACGTGGTGCACTGAGGTCGATGCCGTCGATCACGTCTGTCCGTCGTACCCTCCTGCACCCAACGATCACATATCCGCATCACAGTTGTTTGGTTTCGTCCAATACGACGACCGATTTCCCTGAAAGATAACCCACAATCTCGGTATGCCACTATCCTTCCTCTGTCAAACTCGGATACTTGATCAAAAGATGATCGTTGTTTCCTACGAGGCATAATTTATCGCTTTTTGAAAAAAAAGCAAGAAAAACACAATTGCTGTACTTGAAACCGTCGAAATCTCCAAGCCTTAAATAGCGCTTTGAGGTGGCGCCACAGGCGCGCTTGATGTGCGTCTGCGCTGAAATTCTAATCATTTGCATATCTCACCTCAGCTAATGCATGTTGTAAATTTCATATTATTTGCATGCTTCCTTCAGGGTGTTGCATTTACGATGGCCAGCAGTGTATTTTAAGCATATAATACTATCCTACAATATGATTAGCTAATAATCCGACGACGATCGTGTGCCTCCTTCAAAATTTGCGCCAAAAGCCGGCAATGTTGGCGACTTTTGCTATAAATTGCCAAATAGGGTGCGAAAAAAATGCTTTGAAAAATGAACCGAACTCGGGGATATTTTTATTATTTTACGATAAATCGTAAAAGGTATTTACGTATTATCCCGGTGGTCATTAACGCAAAACTATTTTTTCCTCAAATTTGCTGGCAAACTGTCGCCAATAGCATTCCGAACCATCAATAATTTTATGTGTCCGGCATTTATCTTGGCGAAAAAGTTGCTCGTCTTGGCGGATCGCCGGGATAATATGTAAGTACCTCGAAAAATGTCTAATGTGATTATATTAAGCAATGTCGATTTCTTTGGGAATTTTGAAAATTCGTTACTCGCACTGTAAATAACTGATTTATTGTACTGTGCTTTGTTAAGGGCTATTTGCCTAGGAGTAGGGGGGGGGGTCTCCGACCGACGAAAATCTGTTAATGCATTAGAACCCGAAACGGGTTAACGGATTTACACGAAACAAAATTGCAAACTTTGATTTTTTAGCGCTTGGAAAATTAATTTGAGACTATTAACCCTTAAAAGAATAAATTTCTCGCTCTCTGTGCTCGTCCGATACCATTATGTTGTATAAAAGGATTACTTATACATTTTTAACCTACCAGCAAGTTTGAGTTCCTTATGATTTCGGTTATTTGTATGCTCTGATGTCCACCCATCCAGTGTTCTAACTGCTGTGGATATAGATCGATTTGTGCGAAATTTATGTTTTTTCTATGTACAGTACAATGTACCATATTGAAAATGGTGTATGTAGCATTTATAGTTCTTTTACAGGAGAAAAAAATCCAATGTATAGCACAGTCTAAAAATCTGTTGATACAGGAATGACTGAAGCAACAGTCATTCTTGAAAACATATTTTAGAGATATTCGATTTTTGAAAGAAAACAAAGTTGGCATATATATTACCAAGGCTCTCAAAATGATGCTCTCCATTGAGAATAACGTCCGTATTATTAATAGTTCTACAGGAGCACTCAAAAAATTCCCATACATTGCAGTCTGTGGCATTTGAGAAGCACTAATACATTTCTAGCACAAGACAATGAGTATAAAATTTTTATATTCTTCAGTTAAACGCTAAAAATAATTAAAGGTCTTTTACAGGGTCTCATAAAATTGCATTTATAGTGATAATACAACATTTTTTTTATCTACGAAATCTCGCCAGTTTTAACTGAAATACATCGCAGATTTGTCGCATTTTTGTTTTTTGTTTTTTTGTATTGGAAAGTGTTTTATAATCTCTGAGCCTGGCATGATTTATCTTTCTTTATTTTTTAAGGCAACAGATAAATCTTATAATTCTTTTTTTCTTTCTTTCTTTCTTTCTTTTTTTTTTTTTTTTTTGGATAAGACAATTTCTGTAGCTCTATGTAGTGGAACTGTAAATCAGTTGTAGACAACTCATTGAAAGAATATATGTATAACTCGGCTGTTCGAACCTCGTCAATGGAGACGCCTAGGTAATGAGTTGAACCCCTGAACCCTCCTAATTTTTTAGTTTCATGATTGCCATATTAAAACGATATTTATGGACTATGTCGTTTTATCTCTCATCTATCGTGTATTTCACCTGGTAACCCTATGTTGAAATTTTTAGGATTGTAACCTATTGATAGAAAAATACATGTGATGCACATTCTACAGCTTAGTGAATATTGTAACAATAGATTAAATCTGTTGTGAACTAATAGTATTTAAATAAACGGATGAAATTTTTAAACAATCATTTTATCAAATAAATGCAACCTTACGGAGCTTACAGAAATCGGTGGTTTACGTAACACATACCAACATTTTCAGCGGACATTTATTCTTACTTTTATGTCGCGTTTTCGTAACGCATTTTCGTGTCTCATTTTTATGTCACATTTTCAAAAGAGGGTGAGAGATAAAATGACATAGTCATTAATATATTTAATGTGGCTGTTGCATGCCTGCATTATTTAGTCAACTCATTACCTAGGCGAAACTGAATGAGTATTTTAAAGTCAGCAATAAGACACACACAAGAGTATATTTAACAATACTGTGGAACAAAAAACACAGTTCTGAGAAAAAAATTTCAGGGAGCATCCAAAATGGCGGAAATAAAAGAAAGACAGAAAGAAAGGCTGTATCATTATCTTTTTGTTGACTAAAAGCGAAACTTGGACAAACGGAGGAGAGGTTATCCAGATCCTTGCACCACCCACCTATGACCTTTAGAAAATGGAGTCCTTTCCAATAATGTTACATTTTTTTCTTTATTTGAAGAAGGATTCCAGAAATAAACAAAATATAGAAAGAAAACTAAGTGCCGAAACAAAAGAACAGACTCAGGGTCTGATCAAGGGCGGATTAAAGGGAGGGGGTCGGAGGAGGCGACTGCCCCTCCTGAGAAAAATGAAATTAATGTAAATAATCCCAACTTACTTCCATAAAATTTATATATATGTATGTGAATCTTCCATCCAAGCCTTCGCCCACAAAATTGTATTAATCCGTCAGTGGGCCGGATTATTCATTAGGCTGTAGTCTATCTGTCCCTATCATTTCAGGGACTTTTCAGTAACAAATCGAATAACTTTTTTAATGAAGTTGTAATCAAACTTTTCAAAATGACTCAATAGAACGGAAATATTTGTGGCTATTTCTGAAGATGTTCTCTGGAACGCGAGTTGACCTTCTGCATTTCCCCGAGAGCTGAGATCCATAGGATTAAGATTGTAGGAAAAACGCGCCCCATAATCAATAATACTCCCCCACGAAACAATAATTTTTATTTAAATATTGCACATGAAGTTATTTTGTTTTGCAGTAAATATGAGGATGGTATTTTAAACGGATGTTGGGAAACCCTCAAAGTTCTTTTGTTTTAGAGTAAAGGCGGGTGGCTTTGGCGAAATTCGAAAGTGTACTAGGGTGTAAACCATCCTTGGCGTTTGGTAGTTGGCTTGCTTTGTTTTTACTTAATTATTTCTTTTACATTTTACAATATTTAAACAAAGGCGAATTATTTTTTGAAACAATAATAATATATAGAATGTAAGTCATTTTTTTTATAGTTGGGGAATCCACTATTATGATAAATTATCTTATTAATCTCGGAAATTAACCACGTTAAAAGAATTGATTTTTGGCCGGTCGAAACCACAGGTCAAGAGCGCGAATGCCAGTACGTTCGTTCAAATAAAATAATTAGAACCGAGAGGATCTTCGCACAAAGACAAGACGGTCGGGGTATCCTAGAAGCCATAACCCCAGGCAAACTGAAAACAAAAAGAATTTTCGGATACTCTTGATCCACAAAGAAACTCACAAATTACTTGTCACATTTAGGATTATTATGTCTTGCAAAAACATTTGAACGCAATACGATAATGAATGTTTTATCCGAATCTTTTATTATTTATTATATAGATTATTCTATTTAGAAAAGATACAATCCTCTTATAAAGATTTTTTTGAACAAAATGTTTTATATAATTTTAACAAGGATAAGTTGAAAAGTAATGCACATATGCTTGTAGAACACTAACGAAATGACCTTTAGAAGTATTTCAAGTGGTATGTGGAAGTAACAGCCCCCCCTGTACAAGCATGTACAGTTTAAATGCCTTCCGTGCATGCAGTATATTTTGAATGGCGGAGGTATTATTGTGCTAGATCTATCTATCCCCAGTTCGATTTCTTATGAATTAACCCATTAAATAAATTAAGAGAAGTTAAAAATATGTAACCTATTATTAGTAAAGACCGTCCAGATAATGAAATAATTTTACAAGCATGCATTTTTATAGAGGAAAAAATAGTGTTTAAAGGCACAGTTTAAAATACATATTGATTTCGAAGGTTCTAAAAATTTTACAGAAACAATTATTATTTTATGTGTGTAAACTTGTCTAGTTATATGTTTACATATGGGAAAGGTGGTAGTTGTTAGAAATTTTAAATATATATCCATGAACATTAACATTCATTAAAAAAACCTGAGTTGTACGAATAAATAACTTTAAGCATCGCCAGTCTCACTATGTATTTAGCCAACCCCCCAACTTTATTTTGACGGGCATTTTTTCCGCACACCAATTTACTTGGAGAAATTGATTGGTCTAGTGCCCACTCAAATTTGTTCATTTTGAATCAAAGAAATTCGTAAAAGTTCTGTTTTATTTTATTATCGCACAAAACCTACAGATTAGCACACCCAAGGTGGAGGAAGGACTGGGATAAACCTCTCGCGAATATAACACGTGGGACCTTTTCGTTTTCTTTACATCTAATTAGCATTTGTAACACCATTAATTAGCACTAAACATAAATTGTAATATAATTAGCACTATTTATTTTCTCATTTAATTTAGCTCTACTACTTTAATGTGAAGGTGAACTCTTCCCCCTAAAAAAAAAATATAAAAAAAAATAAAAAACATATATATATATATATATATATATATATGGGTGCGTCACTGAGCAGGGGGCCCCTTGGTAACATTTGCTACGGGCCCCGCGCTGTCTTAATCCGGCACTGAGTGTAATATGTAATGTTTTAAAAAATTTTTCATTTCTAAATGCTATAAAAAGGAAGCTGGTTTTAAGGGAACTTTTTTAAAGGAAACTGGTCTAAAATTATTTAAAACTCATTTCTTAACATGTCAAATATTGGTTATAAATAACTGTGATTAAAATTAACAGTTTTGATCGAATAGTTTTAATGATAATACTTTTATTATTATTGACATTGCATGGTGTATTGCCCCTCACCAAATTTGATAAAACATACTTCTAAGCCTTTTTATGAGAAAGGCTGAAATTTTGTACATCGCCTAATTAATGCGTGGTGAGGCATTTTACTTATTGGGAATTTTTGTAAGAGGGCTGTATATAAAAAAATTGGTATGTATTTACATTTACGTTCTGAAAATTTTATTCGATACCATAAAGTAACTTTGTTATTTATTCTGTCTGTGATCAATACTTAAAGAAGAAATCCCTAGGTCAGTGTTTATAGGACAACCTCTATAATAGCATTGGAAATAATAATAATTTTTATTTAATACTAAAAACTCTTTACTAAAAGTGTCAATTATCATGAAAGTTATTTTGATTTTGTAGTTAAGGCAGATTTTATTAAGGGATGCCTTGGATGGAGGACTTTTGAGGGGTTTTACCGCGTATTCACGTTACGCACGGAGAAAACAGCCGCGCGGTAGCCAGTACCCTGGACTTACAACCGTTTACCAAATTGTCATGAAATCAGTAAAAAGTAATTATACTATGACGTAAACGGTTTCGATTAAAGAAATGCTTTTAAAGCTTTGTAAGATAAACTTACATAAAAAAGCTTTCTCCTCATTATAAAACTATTAAATTTTTTCATAGCAAGCTTTTAAAAAGCATGCTGAAATACGCGAGAAATGCGATATACAAATTATAAAGGGAAATTATCAAATATTGAACTTTATATATGATTAAAAGACGATAAGAAAAAAGGGATAACAATAAATCTATTATAACAATTAATATAACTTAATGCAAACATATGAGACTTACTTAATTATGAAAAGGGAAAACATTATTCACTTTTAGTCACCAAATAAAATCCTTTTTGCATAAATTATTTTGTAGTTCATTAAAAAATTAAAATAAATGAATAAATAAATAAAAGTTTTAAAGAAACCCTATTATCCAAGAAGTACTTAAAACCAGTACAACAGATTGGAAATGAGAAATGTTTACCAAGTGCTTAAAAAAGTAACGTTTAAATTAAACAACCTTGACAGTGGACAATTTTATTTAAATATTTTGTAAAGACGCAGACTGAAGTTTGTTTTTGCATTTTTAAGTGGAACGATTAAAAGACCCGTCAAACAAAATTTTAAAATGAAAAAATTTTGAGACGAAGTTGGGGGG
>JAWZYV010019404.1:0-40703 GCA_038373885.1 Cheiracanthium punctorium
TGCGTGCGCGTGTTACTTCAACCGAGCCTCGGCCGGCGCTCTCGAATTCTAGGGGTTGTTCATGGCACATCTTTCTGTGAAGCGAGCAACACGGACGTACGCGTCGCTCCGATCTCAGATCCAATGCGTCCAGATACTTCTTGCCATTCATATCGTGTACAATGGTAGCTGGCGAAGGTACACCCGATTGCATCCCTTCCGAACAGTGGCTGACTAATCGGTCGCGCCACTGCTCGGCAGTATACATACGTCTTATGCGCCATTTGATCTTTCCATTATTGTCGCAACAATACTAGAAAACCGCGCTTTACATTTGGTTCTGATAAAGGAACTTTGCGCATTGTTCAGTGTGATTCCTACTCAGCATTCTTGCAGCCTTTTTTAAAGCAAGATTACTTTCCTCCGTACCAGACCAGGTGGCATAGTGGTTTTAGAATCATTCTATCATAATTCGCGCCTGGGTACAATTCCCGGCTTGGGCCTAACGAAATTTTTACTGTTTCAGTATGCGATTTCAATATAATTTCAATTCTGTAAAGTGTTATATAAAGCAAGAAAGTCAAAGACGGCACACTCATGGATTATGATGCCCATTCCAAGACAGTATATACGGGGTGTCTAGTGCTATCGTCGCCCAATGGCAGTTTTCTAAAATGTTAGGCAGAGGCACATAGTTCCAATTGCAAAAATGTTTTAAATTGCATAATCTATTACATGAGAAACAATCGAAGTCAATAAATCAAGTCCTATAAAAATTACGAAATTTAAATTTTTACACGATCCCCCGGTCCTATCAGTTATATTTAGAAGAAAAATCCTTAAACAATTTCACGTACAAAAAAAAGGAAAAAACAAAAAATATCCCCTCTACGACCAAAGTTCAATGAGTTTCAGCTGCTTAAATTTAGAGTCTTTTCGAGATGTGAAATAGGGGTTGTATACAAAATGAATTTGAGAAAAATTAATGTACACGTGTTTCACCAGGCCGTATAGTGGTTAAAGAGCCATTCTATAGTACCTTGTTTCTGGGCTCTATTCCCGGCTTAAACTGGGATGTTAACTTTCCCGTTTATTCTTAAGATGTAAAGGTGACTGCCCACTTTATGTCCCCACAGTAAATGGTCAACAATTTGAGCCTCAGAAATTCTGAATTTTTTCTGAGCAAGTGCCCGTACTTGGAGAAAAATAAAAAGAACTGGAATTTCAATATCACGTTCACAGTTTATTACTTATTATTATGTATATACTAGCTGAAGTACCCGTCCTCGACGGGTTAGTGAATGAAAATTTCTAAATAGCAAGAACTATCGTCAGCATTGTAGGAGTACACAGAATGGATGTAGTATGTTGCCAAAGTAAAGAAAGCGAAGTTATAATTTTCATGTATTGTTAAAATATTACAGGATTGAGAGTAACTAAGTAATATCATTTCATTCGCTTTAGTCGTAATTATGTGATGCGCGAACGAATATTTACGCATATTGAAATAATTGTCGCAAAATCTCAAAATCTAATCAATATTTTTGAAAAATTTGAAGCCTAGAATTTAAGTTGAGTGACAATCTATCATGTCACCCAAATTCGTTTCATTCCCTGCAGTCTTTATTTCGTGATGCTGGAACAAATTTTCAGCATTTTAAAACGATTTTCAAAAAATCTCAAAATGTAAGCAAAATATTTTTAAAATTCAACACCTATAAATTAAGATTAGCAACTACCAATCATATCACTCAATTTCGTAACATTCGTATTAGTCGTTATTACGTGATGTTTGAAGAATTATAAAAGTATCTTGAGAGAATTTTCACAAAATCTCAAAAATCTAATAAAAATGTTTAAAAAATTGGACTCCTATAGTTTATGTTGAGCAACCATCTATCGTGTGACCAAATTTCATATCATTCGCTTTAGTCGCCATTACGTAATGCGGGAACAAAGATTCACACAGTTTTAAACGATTTTCGCAAAATCTCGAAATCTTATCGATTTTTTTAATTAGATGCTAAAAGTTTAAAGTGAGAGACCACGTATCATTTCACCAAATATCATTTTTTCACCTTTGCAGTTATTACGTCATGTGCGAACACAAATTTACGCAGTTTGAAATGATTTTCGCAAAATCTGAAAATCTTGTCAAGATTTTTTTTAATTCGATGAATATGTTTTAAGTTGAGTGAGCACCTATCATAACACCCAATTTCACATCATTCGCTTCAGTCGTTTTTGCGTGATGCTTGAACACAAATTTACGCAGTTTGAAACGATTTTCGCAAAATCTGAAAATCTAATCAAGATTTTTTTAAAAATTCGACGCCTATGTTTTAAGTTGAGTGACCACCTATCATGTCACTCAATTTCATATCATTCGCTTCAGTCGTTTTTACGTGATGCTTGAACACAAATTTACGCAGTTTGAAAGGATTTTCGCAAAATCTCAAAATCCAATCAGGTTTTTTTAAAAATTGGACGCCTATGTTTTAAGTTGAGTGACCACCTATCATGACACCCAATTTCATATCATTCGCTTCAGTCGTTTTTGCGTGATGCTTGAACACAAATTTACGCAGTTTGAAACGATTTTCGCAAAATCTGAAAATCTAATCAAGATTTTTTTAAAATTCGACGCCTATGTTTTAAGTTGAGTGACCACCTATCATGACACCAAATTTCATATCATTCGCTTGAGTCGTTTTTACGTGATGCTTAAACAAAAAAAGCGTCACGGACAGAATGACAGAATGACAGACAGACAAACTTTTTTTTGAGGGTCGCATCGGATTCCCGGGTGCTTGAAACGGATAGAAATCGCAAAATTTTTGAATTCCAAGAAATGTACAGACAAAAGTCTAATTTTATATATATATATATATATATATATATATATATATATATATATAATTGGTGGAATAAAGGAAATAGAGAATTGTTTAAAGAAATTTTTATTAGGTGCACAATTGTAGGTGCACAATTGGTGCACAATTAGTGCTTAATTGTGCACAATTTAATGTACAGGATGATCACTGAGAAAGGCTACCCAATAATGTTTCTTATAACCCTTAAATGTGAAAGATGTGTCAACTATTTTAACACTGAAATATAATTGTTTGTACCTTGTTTAAGGGTGGGAGACAATTTCTAACACTCTTGGACTGTTACAACTTTATTTGTGAGGCAAAACATTAATGGAGACTCACAATGCTACTTAATCCTGTGATCATTTTATTTTTGAAAAATAATTTGATTCAAATTTTATGCATTATTACATTTTACAGCAAATGTTGAAAATGTGCATCAATATTTTAAATGCAAACATGAACACATCGAACCAGTTTCAGCTTTCATCATCAACATCTCAGAGATATCTTTACAGAAAGTTAATGGGCGGGGATTTGAGTGTAAAAATTTATTGCCAGTGTGGAAAAACAGATTTTATCTCGTAATTTTTGTACAACCCCTGAAATGCGATCATAAGACGTGATTACTTATTACTTACAAGTTTGAGTACCTGTTCATTGCAGGGGAATGTAATTTAGCTTAAGAACTAAGGCAAATGCAAGAAAATGTGTCGATGTGGTCCAACTTTTATTTTTATTTTTATATGACTCATATCTATTTTAAATTTTTAACGCATTTAAATATTTGTTTTCGTTAAGATCGTAATCCAGAAAGCAATCATGTGATTTCAGATAATCCTGTAAACAAATGAATTAGAATGTGCCGTCGGTAACTGCATTATACATCGAAACGATAAACCTACACTTCAGTTATGACTCTCACTCTTTTTTTTAAACTTTTGTCAGATGTGTTACATTTCCAAAATTTTTACGATGCTCTTCTACAACTTTTTTTAGAATGCAGCAATTCAGTTGTTAATAGTTATTTTTTCTTTTAATTTCAAAAGGCAATTAAATTTATTTTTTGTAAAATTGAACAGCATGCGTAATACAGATTTTTTTTTGTCTTGCAGTTTGTTTAAGTTCAAGAACAATACATTTATTTTTTTCTAGTGGGCAAATGCTTGCTGTCGAAAAACTTTACCACTACTGTGACATGAAGTACTGGCCATTTTATTATGTGGGGACCGAATGGGCTGTCAGCATTGCCTCCTATAAAGGGACGAACAATTTAACACCCAAACCAAAGCCAGGAATAGAATTCAGTCTCAAGACGTAATAGAATGTTTTTTTAGACATCTGGGTGGAAGAACAATAGAATACATTCATACACATACATATATTTATATATTTATTTATTAAAATTTTAAGCTATTTGTCATGCACAGTAGAATGTTTGAATTTGTATAAATACTAGTTTAGTAGTGCGATACTTTTCATAAACACAGAAACATTACATTTTAGATAATAATAATAACATTCAACTCGTCTATTATTAATATTACCAAAAGCCCATTATTTCGTTTGTCTAAAGAAAAATAACCTAGAAGCTTTACAGTAACCTATTTAATTACTTATATATTTATCTATACGGCTAGTTAAGACATGCGCTAACTAGATAAATTAATATATAAAAAATATTCGAGAGCAAACTCTTTTCCTTGAAAAGAAAATTATTAATATATCCAACACACAGATTTTCTCAAGTATTAATATTATGCAATTAACGTCTCATTCTTCGCGGAAAGTAAGAAACTTTTTTATGGTAAGAAAAAATAAAAGATAATGCGTCTCATTGCTTTACTTAACGCTTCTTGACTCAGAACGTCTTTTCATGCTTAATTTATCATGAAAGCGTGGTAATTTTTCAGAGCTATCTTTAGCATGTGACGCTATTATGATAAGCATAACGATATTATTCGTTACTTATTTATACTTACCGTTATATCCGGATGGATAAATTAGAATTATTAATTATTGTTTACTGCAATAGTTACTACACAGATGAAGTATTTTGTAAACTTTCATGCTTACTTTATTTACACGCTACTGCATAAAAGATGGGCAAATCTTTAAGATGTGATAGTACATATCTAATAATAAGGTGCAAAACTATTTGGACATAATTTTCCAAACCAATTAATTATGTGAAGCGATTCCACATCTTCACAGAAACTTGGAAAAAATCATTTTTGGTGGGAGTTCTAAACTTATCAAATGTATAATGGATTGATGCAGAGCTGCCACCAGCGGTGGTTAAGTTTATCTTTGTATATCAAATATCATCTTCATTTCTAGTAGAATTGTAGCTATTTGAATATTTTTGAAATAGGAAGCTTACAAATATGCTAGTAGGTCATCTGTTTTTACATTTTGTTCTTCGCAGAGTTCCAGAACTATTTCTTTTAGCTCTAAAGAAAAAGGATTTTTATTGGCTATTGCAGATTTTAGGATAAATTTAAAGATAAAAAGTAAAGCTGTGGTTATACGTTTCAGCTATTTAAAGATTTGAGCATTAATGTTAGTTTAAAGCAAAGCTTAGAGAAGCAGATCAACTTGAGTATTTCTTCTAGCATGAAGAGTCATTACTCGAAAACATGCGAATATTGTTGCGCACCCAGCGACTTAGAGGTTAAGGATCTTGCATCGTCTACGCTAATTGCTTAACCCCTTGAGCACCAGGCCAGTTTCTCTATAAAGGGACCGTAATGCCCGATTAAAAAGTTCTGTTTGACTCGATGACTACTAATGCCATCTAGCGAGTGAAAACGAAGGCTATAAATATCGATATGCGAAAAAATCACGGCTTAGAATACCATATAACAATTTTACTCTGTGTTTAAGAAAACCAGGTAGAAAAATGTTAAGTATATGCAATAAAACCACGATTGTAAGCTGGTACGTCCATGGTATTTATATGCGACGTTATGGAAACTTATGCACGTACGTCCTTGGTGCGCAATAATTTAAGCGTACAGTCGTGGGTTCAATTCGCACTCATCCACTGGTTGCACAAATTTCCCTTCTCTATGCTTGTAAAAACCACCTTTGTGATATCGACATCGTCGAGAATTCATAAGCGGTTTCTTAAAAATATGCTAACACTGTCTGAAAATAAATATCAGAAATACAACAACAACAATAATATTATGGCAAGTCTGACGTTGTATTTTTAAATACTACGCAAGGAAAGGAGAGGGATTAACAAAAGATAGAACTTATTTTCGGCTTCATTTACGTACGTGATTTAAGGAGAAAAATAAGTAAAGCATATTTTCATCTTACATGGTAATCCCGTGAAAAAAAAGTTTAACTAATTACACATAGTATAAATCCCCTTAAAGAAAGATTCTGTGTTCGGGGTTAACATGAAAACTTTTAAATGGAAGCAATACATCCTTTTTTTGCATTTTCTGGTTTAAAAAAAAGGTAAAAAGAATGTTGCTTAATCTAACATAATGTATGCACTTTACGAGTAGCTTTACCGCGGAAATTTATTTAACCAGTAACCTTTTTACGGAAAAGACTTTTTTCAGAGTAAATGGGACTAATTACGATCTCTATGCACGTAGAGCAGAAATGAGTGTCTTTTTATGCTTAATTAACGTACCAAATCTTTTTTTAAGTACTGTTATCTTCATTATATGCTGCCTTTAAGAATTTTTCAGTACACTTTTTAAAAGCAGTATAAGAAGCATGTAATATCTTGGATGGATACAATACTGCAATAAATAATTAGGTGAACCGAAAAGCAATGCCACAATTTTTCGCATATCAATATTTTGCCTAGCCAAATCTACTGAAACTAATATTAGAAATTTCAGCATTTATGTGATTTTTTTAGCGAAGGTGTTAGATTGAAGAACGTTTGCCAATTTGTAATAGTTTTGTGTATGTAATATATATACGCACAATATTAATATATTTATCCCATTCACTTTTATGTTGTTTAGGCTTACTAGTGTTTTCCAGAATCTCTCATTTTTTTTTTCTTTTCCTCGCATTAAAAAAATTATTCCCGCGAAAAATTCGCGCACCAAAAAAAAATTCGCGAATATTCCATAATCCGCTATCAATTTGATTTATTATTGATGTTTGGTGCACAGAAAATTTATTCCAATAAGCGGTTTATACCTATAATCTATACTCCAGTAAGCGGATGCTTATTAATACGATCGTATCGATTGGTTAAGAAGATCAATAGTACTAATAATTACCTTTGATTGATTAGAAACTTTATCGTAGCGATTTGTAACTATTTTAATACGCCATGATTACACTTCGCTTTATGTTTCATGACCAGCAACTTTGCTTGTAAAACTACTTTTTCGGCATAGAGATATTTGTTGCAGTGAAATGTAAAAAATGCTTTTACATCTTAGATAATTTGCGTGACAGACACTTTGCCTGCAAAACCACTTTTTTGTGCAAATAGACTTAATGCAGCGATGCACCCTGTGTGCATCAAACATTAAAAATCCTACATCAACAACAACAAGAACTATGGTTTGCACAAATAGGATTAGACATAGATGAGATTTTTTTAAATCGTAAACTTACATTATGCTACTCAGGTCAGCGTCATCTATTGGTGACTTTTTGAACTGCAACATTTTCTTGTCATTGAAAAAATTCCAATCTCATTCTGATCTTATCTTCGCAAAATGCAAACATTAGTTACTATTTAGTCATCACTAATTTATGTTTGTATTTTTGCACGAACGTTTGGCTCATCTGGAATACATTTGTAAAGAAACTTCGTAAATCATTTGAGTCTGCTCGAAATAATTTATCTGGGTTTGAAATTATTCAAGAACTGCTTGAAGGTGTAGTCATTTTCTTGAACAGACGCGTATCCTTTCACAAGCTTGAATTTCAACAACATATACAGGGTGTCCCCGAAACGGTGGTAAAGGGCTTTAATTTTTATTACTCTCGTTCATTTATAAAAAGTTGTGATTTTTATATTTATCTACGACTCCCAACAAAAAAATTCCCAGTTTGTAAAGTGTGCCCCAAACGCTATTGAGGTGATGACAAAATTTAAAAATTGTCTCTTAAAAACAGTCAGAGGTATGAAGATAATTATATGCTGACTTAGACCATTTTTTAATGGCTCTCGAAGGGAAAAAACGGAACAGAGGAAACATCGGATGATGCATTTCAGGGGTCATACAGAAATTACGAAAAGAAATATTTTTTCCACTATAGCAATAAACGTTTACATTCAACTGCATATGTTGCCCCGAACTGTTTACGTTCCACGTTTACGACTGTTTACGTTCCACTGCATCAAACCTATCTATGCCGAAAAAGTAGTTTTACCGGCAGAGTTGCTCTTCTGCAACATTATCTAAGATATAAAAAGCATTATTTACATTTCATTGCATCAAACCTACCTATGCCGAGGTAATAAAACGAGGATAATAAGGCATGATATCCCCTCCCCCCCCATGTGTGTATTCCCTCGATTCACTCTCTCAGGGATAATAAGGCATCATAAAGCAGCTCAAAGATATTTAAAGATATCTTTGAGCTGCTTTATGATAAAAGGCTGAAATTTTGTACACAACATCTTTAGTGTATAGGGCATATTTTACTAATTGGGAATTTTTCCGTACAGAGTATTATATAAATTTTTTTAAAAAGTAACTGTTTTAAAATGAACAATATGAATGTTTTATTAACACTTATTTCCGACCGCACTTTGAACAATTTTTTAAATCTACATTGAGCACTTATCTCTAATATATAATGAATTAATGCCTTTACCACGTTTTTTGGACACCCTGTATACAGGGTTATTTGAAATGATATACTGAACTGTATAGTGAGATAATTCTTCACCAGATGAAGATTTGAAGGGACGTGAAATTGCAAAGAAAAGTGCAGAAACCCAGATAAAACTTATTTACGTATACTGATATTTTTAAAGAATGTTTTCTCCACTAGAATGTTTCAATATTCATTAAAAAATGGTGTTTAGACTATTAAATGCTAAGAAACAAACATTCAAAATACTGGTGTTAAACGATACAATAAATAAAAACTTTTCATAAAAAACACACATAAAATGATACTTATAGATCATTACGTGTATTATTATGACATCATTCTATGTGTGTATTTATTTATTTTATTAAATGTTGAGTTCTAAAGAACAGATTCCGTGTTTGATGACAAATGAGAACTCGGACACTCCAAATCATCACGCTAACAAAACAGCAGTCGAAAAAGGGCTAACGAAATCAATTGTACACTTGGCTGCACAACTTGGTAAATTCATTTATTGATTTTTATGGCCCCTTTGTAGCCCTAACCCAGAACTACTAATCTTTGGGGTTATGTTAAAGACTACAGATATTGGTCGAAAACTATAAAACAGCTGCAAGTAGCAATAACATGTGTGATAATATCAATTCAGAAAAATCAACTTTAGCAAGTTACCAAGAACTTCGAGCAGAGATATCATTTTCTTATCGCCACTGCTATAAAACAAATCTTAAAATATCGTTGTTCAAATTCCTTTACTCTCACGTGTATATACCGATAATGCTGATTAGGAAACTTTTCTGCGTTCATAAATTATAGAGCGTTTTCTTTCCTATATCTTGTGAAGCATCCAAAACGTAAAGAATAATATTTTTTTCTAAAACGATTATATTTCATTTTTCTAATAGTCAGATCAGCGGCCTACTTGGAGGCTTGACCACTACGAGGGCCGGACATGTTAGTGATTTAATTATGGGAAGCCTAGTAGGAAGACCAACGTTGCCACCTATGAGTGGTCTCCTAATTTCGAATCAATTTCAGAGACCTAGAACCTGAAATCGGCACCCCCATTGATACCGTTTAAATATGGAGGACATAGGAACCATAAACATATTTTACAAGCACCAGATCTTATTAGCCTACTCTGTCCCACAGCAGTCCAGGCGAGAGAGTTGTTCACCTTCTCAAGCACTGGCCAAACCGGGTGCTGCTTCAGTTTCCATGTTCTTATGGGAGCGGAGCTTGGGTGTTCTAAAAGTATGCATATACTACATAACTACATAACTACACTGATCCAAATGCATGCATTTCCAGAACGATACATAATTACATGTTTTATGGCGTTTCTTGAAAGTTAAATAGTTCTGACAGGTTTACAGTCTATAAAAATTATAAAATAGTTTATTAAAAACTTCGCTGGAAGTATCGGGTGCTTTATTTGTCTAACATAGTTGTTTATTCTCAAATCTAATCTCAAGTTCTTCAATATTTTTAAAAAAGAAGCTTTCAGTTAAATCAGTTCAAAAAATCTTCATAATGGAGTTATCAAAGCATGTATAAAGGAATTCATCATAACTTTATTCTAAACTAATTATTAAAGAAAGCATAATCTTGTAAATGCGACAATCCAATCCACACATTTGACCTATAATGTCTGAAAAACAAACACTTATATTTTCAGTAAAAAAATACTCCATTTTCGTATATTTCTGCTTAATTTAAGCAGCTCTTTCGTTTTTTTTAATGAAATGTGCCTTAGGTTTGAAAACTTTACGCTTAATTTAAATTTCTTAAAACTTTCTACAAAAATTGAACGCATTTCATCTTTAAAAAAAAATCTTAATAAGGAAGTAAATTCAACCGGAAGCACATTCTTTTAAAACTTCTCGCATAATTTTTATCTCGGAGGAATAATTTGAGTTCAGTTCCAAAAGAAATCGGTAATTTTTGTCAGTGACATTCTCTAAGTTGATCCAAACAAGTAAACAACATTTTAAAAAGATCTGGGGGAGTTAAGATATAGTTCAATAGGTTTTGGTTTTGTCGAGAATAAAGTATTTGGTGAAGGTTGATTTACTTTTGCAATTACATGATTTTAAAAATATTATTTCTGATCATTTGATGCTGCTTCACTCTATTAATACTCTCCAACATAGCTTGAAGCTCTTTTTGATTTCTCTCTAACGAACATATTATTTTCTAATTATGATAAACATTAATCATTTTCTAGTTTCATTTTTTTGTTAATTCATAAGTTTTGTAAACTTATTTTTCGTGAAAAATTAGGCAATAATTTACCATAAGTCCTGTACTCCAGCAACAGTTGGCGATATTATGGACAGTGCTTTACTATAGACTTTTTATTTTACTGAAACTGGTTACTGAGCTTGATGTATTGAACGTGTTTTTAATTACCCTTTAAAAACTATGCATCTAATTAAAAAGTTAAAAAAAATGTTCATTGGTTGTTTGGGTTAAGTCAAAGCTACATGAGGGCTATGTGCCTTGGGTGTTGGACTTTTTAAGGGTGTTCTAGCGTGTATTCACATTACATAATAAAAAATCTGACCAAAACAGCTGCACTAGAGACTAGAATGTAAGACCTTAACGTACTTCAGCCTCTCCCAATTTTCAGTTTCTTACTCACTCGGCCATAGTTTGGCAATCTACAGGTTGGCAGAGACTGAAATTGGTTCGCAGAGGTCAAAAGCTACAGTTTTAAATACAAAATTTGAATATTTTACTGTTAATCACTCGAGTTATCTAAGTAGCGTGCGTTCTTACAGAATTCAACCCAAAACTAGTCAAAATCGATACGCGGTCACTCAAAATCGATAGTACATATGCATAAGTACATACGTAGATGTATTCGTAATTTGAGACATCATACAAACTTGCTGTGGTAAAAATCGTTTTTATTTCTTTCAAAATATTAATACCAAATTCAAAGATTCAGGTTGCTGTTATTTTATACTTGAGATTCTTTGTTTATGCCACAGTATAGTGTAGTATTCAACATGCAATACCAAGGAACTCTATGCCGACAAACAGTTAAGTGATAATCTTTTATTGACAATCCAATAGTGGAAAATTACACGCAGTAGTGCGGTGGCTGGCAAAGCAGCGAAAACGAATGTAAACATTTTGGGCCGAGACAAAAGTTTTAAGTGAGTGAAAAGGGTGTGAGAACACAGAAAGCCAACCAGGCGATATAACTGAGAGCTAGAAAGAATGGACGCCAAAAAAATCGCCAGGCTGAAAAAATGAAATGATCGTTAAACGTTAATGGAAGTTTGCCAAAACTTAAATATGAGTCGCCAAGGGGGCTAGTCAAATAGAAGTTGTAATATAAGAAATATTAATGAAACCCCGTGGGAACGGGATAAAAATAGAGGAATTGTCAGACAGAAGGACGCCTGCTCAATACATTGCAAAAGTTAAAGCCAAAGTAATTTAAGAAGCAAAATTGAAATAGCGTAACGGAGAGAGATGGGAATTTAAACATGGCATAGAATATTAAATTTACTGTAGGGAAAAGAAAATCAGAAGTAATTACAAATATATGATCAGCTGCATCACACCGTTGTTATCAGAATTTTTCCAGGCTATAATGTTATGTTCCTTTTTATTGGCCATGGGAAACTTTCCGTACGCCCTTCGTAAATAAGTCTATTAAATGCTCCTCAAAAAATTACCCTGCATTCCTTTAAAATTCCTCTCAAACTTCTTACGGCACTACGTAAGCTTTCTTCAATACTTCTTCTAAAGAAAAGGATTTACCATATCTTGACAAAATTTTGAAGAAAAGGGATCAAAAAGTGAAGTATAATACTCTATTGCAAAAATAAATAATTTCTCCCGCGCTTTCAGAATCTTTTCTAGGGAAAATCGAAATGTTTCCCGGTTTGATGAAAAAAAAAAAAAAACGAAGCATCGCAATATCATTATTCAAGCGATATTAGTAATATTGTTTCCATGGCAAGTAAATCCTTCGAATGCTGAATATCTTTGCGGGAGCAGCTTTTCTCAAGTGTGATTGATTTTAATAGAGATGAAAAAAAAAAGAGAAAGTTTTGCTGGGAAATCATAACATGAAAAGCATCTGAGAAACATACTTCATGTTTAGAATGTCGAAATTGTTTGAATTTGAAATGATAGTTGTTGGATGTTGGTGATTGTCTTTCTGGATGCCATATACCGGGTGCATCAAGTGTTAGGGCAAAGTTGAGCAGCTGCTTAAAAATCAGATAAATTCTGTTAAAACATTGCTAATGGGATTAAAAAAATGGGGGGGGGTCTTTTTTCCATGACAAAAAATTTTAGTTCAAAATTTTAATGATAGATGGTGGTGATATACGTATTCTAAATCATCTTCGGATTTAAAAAAAAAAATGATCTAATTTCATTCCTAATAATGGGGAGCCTCATTTTTTCATCATAATTATTCCTTTTTAAAAAATGCATTCTGAAAGCTTCAAGCACCCTGTGTGTGTGAATGAAATGAAGTAAAGGTCCATTTATTTATATTTTTGCTTGTTTTTTGTGATGCAAGTCAGCGACATCTATAGGTCACTTCCTAAACTACAATCTTTTTATCATTAAAAATATACAATCTACCTCTAATCCTAATATTTGAAACCAGATTTCTTTTTATTAATTTATCTCTTTTAATAATTTTTAAAGCTTACTTGAGCTTTTGAAGCATCTTTAGCCTATGGGAAAGATGTTCAGAAAGTAGCATCCGTTTGACAAATGAAAGAATAATGACTATAGATTTCTTCTAAATCTTTTTATTTTTAGAAGTACATACATCAGGCTAACAAAAAAACACTCAAAATAATTGGATTTTGAGGTTGAAAGGCTTAAAACTTTTTGTAAAATAACACACATAAAACATTCAAATCAAACTGTACGTACGTTGAGGCCTTCTGCCTTCTTCAGCAACATGTCCACACAAAAGGTTGTAGAAGGGTGGGGACTGAAAAATAAATAGACAAAACGGAAGAGCGAGTTGCCAATTGGAGGAATGAAAAAGCAAGAAAGCATGGGGAATAAAAGAAAGGGGAAACTGCTTTCCTACATATTGATGAAGCTTGAACAAAAGAGCTCGAAAAATACCATCCTATACCGAAAGAAAACCCCTTTTCTCTTTATGAGAAGATCGAAATAATTCCCATCTGGGCGTTTCTATTTAAGAAAAACATGCGTGAAAGTAGCAATGCTATTTTTGAATTCTGAAGTAACGGCTCAAAAACTTTTATCTCAAAAGTGATTGATTTCGATGACGATAAACCCCAAAAAAGATTAGCTGAAAAGTGAACGGCAAAACACTCCAGAATACTGTCATTTTTGATTTTGAAAAATTGAAATGTTCCTTGGATTGAAAAAATATCGAATTGAAAAAGTATTTGGTTTTGGTTGCTTAAGTTATATCCTGGAATATTGTCTATACCAGAGAAGAGAGGGCAAAGTTAATACCAAAATTAACTAATTCAACCGTTGTAATTTCGCTACTCAAAGAGCTAACTTTCGTAATCATTAAACCGTTAAATTTCAAAACCTTAATGCAAGTTATCCGTTAAACGTTAGCAACCTAAAAGGGTTATTGCTGTTTAAGAATTATCTATGTGTCTAGAAGATGATTGGATTTGGTACAGAGGTAAATTAAAATGTAAAGTGTAGTTAGATTAAGTATTTGATACTTTAAGGAGACGAATATATCACTATGTGGACTATGCGAAATTTTGCAAGTTACATTTATTCAGGAGAGGTACAGTTAGCATATGCCTGAAGAAAATTGCAAAACTTTTTTAGTAGGCGACTTTATTAGACTTCAACTCTAAAGTAGTAGAAAAGAAGTGACAATTACGACAAACTCGTAGATTATGATGCACTTTCTGCGACAAATACGGCATACTAATTTATTATGATGTACTTTCTAACGCAATGGAAGAAGTAAAAATATCTACCACTTTATACCGTATTTAAAATATGCGAATGTTTGAGATTTTCCTTTTTTATTCAGCAAAAGCAATTCCATACCCTCCTGTAAAATCGCAGTCTTTTACTAACATTTGTTCTTTTTTTATGACTTTTTAAAGTTTACATGGATTTTCGACGTACCCTGTACATTGTGAATATTTTAAATGCGCCCCCAAGCTCTAGCGATAATTCTATATAACGATATTAAATATCGATGTTTCAATATTTTTATTATTTAGTACGTGAAATATAACGCTGGTTATAAGAACGCCGAAAAACCAATGCAAAATGGTTAAAATAAAAGAGGCTTCGTACGTAGTACACATAAGTATAAAAATAAACTTCACGGAAGGTTTCGGGTGGTACAAAGTGTCCACCTTTCCTCAGTAGAGAACATTTTATCCTTTTAGACGAGCAGAGAAACTTTCTAGCTCTTTCAACTTACACTTTCTGTTCAAATTGTCCCACTATCTCCTTAAGTTGTTGCAAAAAGTGAAATCACTGTAGAACAAAAAAAAAGTGTAATTGTGCTGAAGTGCAATTTTTTTTCAAACCTTTTTTTTAAATGTTTGTCCAAAGAATCCACAGCACAAAAATACACTTTTTTCGGCTTATTTCAATTGACTTCCAAAACTTAAAAACTAAAGTGCATTTAAATGAGATTAAATTCGTTTGCTTAGTATGAGATTTAACTGAAACCTATCGTTTACCGCTGACACAAAAAAAAATTAAAATTCAGTCAAGTTAACCAGATATTCCAGTAAAGTTTTAAAATGTCTGTCATTTATACACACTTAAATAAAGCAGTTGATATATCTTAGAATTACAAAAAAAGATTAAACTTCCTATTCATTGCGATTAAAGTGAAAACAAAATTAAGGGAGAACTTGGCAAGTTCTAATGCTCGCTGACTAAATTACTTAAGATTTTCTAAGTGTTACTTAAAAAAACTGTTAATTTATTACGACCGCTGTAATTGCTTATCTGCATACTTTTTTTTCTTCTAAAACTATTTCTAAAAATTTTTTAAAGCGGAATATAACACTAGCTATGTCCAGCTTAACAACCGGATATATTTATCAGATACTAGCTGAAGTACCCGTTCTTCGCACGGGAATGAATGGACTTTTTGATATTAATATTTATTGTGATTACTATTTATTGTAATAAAGAGATATAGCAAAATGGATATCGCGTTATATTGTGTTCAATAATCATGCATACTGAATTTCAAGGCAATCGTTTTTACGGTGCAGAAGGCGATGCGGCGTAGCACAATCTAGTGGCGAGTTTTAGCAAAACGGATACGGCAAAAATATTCTTCGCATTCAGATATCGATGTATACGAATTTTCATGACGATCGGCTGAATAGTCTTGAAGTTCATGTGTTGACGCGACATCTAGTGTCAAGTTATAGGAAAATGGATCGTGCCAAACTTCCCCGTGTTCAAATATATATGTATACCTATTTTCATAGCGATCATTCGCACAGTCAAGAAGTGATACACTGCAGGGCCATCTAGTGGTTAATTAAAGTAATGATTTGCTACAGCGCCGTCATGTGGCGAGTTATAGCAAAATGGATAACGCCAAAATATTCTCATTGTTCAAATAGCTATGTATACTGATTTTCATAGCCACCGTTTGAATGGTCAAAAATTTGGCCTGCTGCAGCGTCATCTAGTGGCGAGTTAAAATAATAATGCATTGCAGTGTCATCTAGTGGTGAGTAACATCAAAAGGAACGCAGTTAGAATATATTCTTCGTGCTCAAATGTGTAAGTATAAAAAATTTTATGCCGATCGGTCGAACGGTATAGAAGTTGATGCGTTGCAGCGCTATTTAGCGGTAAGTTACAGCAAATGGATAGTAAAAAATATTCTCCGTGTTCTAATATTCGCGTGTACCAAATTTCATCGAAATTGGTTGGACGATATTCGCATAGCAAACGGCTAAACGGAATAGAATTCGACGTTCTGCTGTGCCACCTAGTGAAAAGTTAGAGGAAAACGGATAGCATAAAAACCTTCTCCATGATAAAAGACTTAGGTGAACCAAATTTCATGGTGATCGGTGAAACGGTGCTGGAGTTTTTCAACCTCCTACACACATACCAACATTCATTTTTATCTATAACCAGTCTTATTATACGTATATACCAGTCACAAGTAAAATCCAGTTTCAACTCTAAGCCTCGCCAAAGTGCCAGCATACGCCATTTTGCAAGAATTTTTTCAGGGAATCATTCGAAGCATTGACTTAGCAGCAATCAAAATGGGAAATGGTTCGACCGCCAGGCATTTATTTGAAAAGTGGAATCCCTTAATACAGCCGCATTTTTTAAATTATCAACTATAACATGTTTTATTCATCGTTACCTCGATGTACTAAATGCGAAGATTTGAATTTTCTGAAATTTGGCGGATTTCCCCCAAGTTAAATCAATGTACTCATGTTGGCGAGAATTCTGAAGCTACATCGCTTGAAATGCCCTAATAACTGCATTATTTCTGCACGGATAGTTAAAATTTAATGCTGTATTCTAAGAAAACCTATACACTTGTTTTCAAAAATGCTATTTCCTTAAGCTCTCAGTAAATTGCGCCAAAAAGCCTAAAACTGTGCAAACCGCTAGAACTCACTCTCTAAATATCGGCCTATCAGCCATTTTTTTTTCGCCAAACTAAAAAAAATTACATATTAGTCTCGGATATCTTCGATCCTCATTGTTTAGGTTATAAAACATTTCATTCCTGTTCTCATTTCTTATGCGCACACGATATTATAATTAAAAAAATAACCTAAAAAAATAAACTAAAAAAATCATTATTATTCTTTTATTTTTACTTTAAGAATTTAAAACATTTTATTCCGCAAAATCGCCACACATGGCAACCAAGATGCTTATTTCACACACTTTTTTGACTACAGGGGTTAATATTACGTAAAGCTTTCTGCGTGGAGAACATAAAAAATCTCTTAAATTCCGGGAACGGAAATTAAGAGAACCATTCAGAAGGAAAACGTTTTTAAGTGGAGTTTCAAAGTTTTAAAGTGGACTATCATTTATTCTATATTATTTTACATATCTGTGTAAAATTTCAGGCTGACAGGTCCATTTTTGTGGAATTGTATACTACCCAAATCAACAAATTGACAAACAGAATTTCATTTTTATTTATAAGATAACCTACGCTTGTTTTTAAAAATACCCTCTCATTAAATTGCGCCAAGCGCTAGAATCATAGAAAATCTGACACACTTTCAGATTTTTAAATACGCACTAAAGTGCTATATATAAAAAGAGTTATAATCCATGGGTCTTCCCTATTTTCGTTCCTTCTTTCATTAAGTTGGAAAGTGTATCATTATTCATGAGTGTGATTAAACAAAATTAAAATTGATATTTCTAACATCCTTTTTTCTGGATGTAATACATTAGATGCAGAAAAGCTGCTCAGAAAAATGCACAATTCCAACTGAATGAAAATTTCAAAAACTTATACGCAGGTGTATTCATAACCAAATAGCAGACGATAAAATTACGATAAATAGCGCCAAGCGTTAGAATCCTCCTCAAAATCGCGAGAATGCTGAATATAAATCACTTGAAATCCCTTAATAACTGCATTATTTTCGCACGGATCATTAAAATTTAACGCTGTATTCTAATAAAACCTTTGCACTTGTTTTCAAAAATCCGTTTCCTTAAGCTCTCAGTAAATTGCGCCAGTAAATTGGAATCTAATAAGCTCTCAGTAAATTGGAAACTGTGCAAACCGCTAGAACTCACTTTCTCGGCATTTGAGCCATTTTATTTTTTCGCCAAACTAAAAAATTTTAACATATTAGCCTCGGAAATCTTCAATTCTTATTGTTTTGCGTATAAAACATTTCATTCCTGCTCCGACTTCCCATGCACACGATATTATAATTAAAAAAAATATAACCTTACGAATATAAACTAACAAAAAAAAATCATTATTATTCTTTTATTTTTACTTTGAGAATTTAAAACATCTTATTCGGCAAAATCGCCACACATGGCAACCACGATCCTTATTTCACACTTTTTTCACTACAGGGGTTACAATTACGGAAAGCTTTTTGCGTGAAGAGCATAAAAAATCTCTTAAATTCCGGGAACGGGTGGACTTTCAAAGTTTTAAAGTGGACTATGATTTATTCTATATTATTTTACATATCTGTGCAAAATTTCAGGCTGATAGGTCCATTTTTGTGGATTTGTATACAACTCAAATCCACAAACAAACAAACAAACAAACAAACAAACAAACAAACAGAATTTCATTTTTATTTATAAGATATCCAGAATGAGATCTTAAATGGTTTTTTTTAACGATGAAATATTTGCCGACGTCACAGACTATGAAAGAAATCAGTTCTCTAGATCTAAAAAAAATCTACCTTAAATTTTGCATACAGGCTTCTTCTATGAGTGTGATAGATCAGAGATTTTAGTTTAGCCTGATTTTTTAAAAGAGCTATAGTAGTAGCCTATTACACAATTGCAAACATTTCAATATGACGCAGAAATACCTTCTTTTGCTTTGAAATGTACGTACAGCTCCTAGTTATTGCTTTGTTTGATTTTTATAGAAAATTAATAATTTTGCATATTGTTCGTTTGTTATTTTGAGCTTAGAATTTGAAGTGAACTTAAGGAAACACTAGATGAACTCATTATTAAAGTCAATCTTAGAACTCAAAGAAATTGAAACATAAATGAAATAAGGAATTTAGAACTAAAGTTGTCAACGATTTACGTTTATTTAAGATACAACAAACTATTTCAAACTATCGATAATGAAATAAACTTGCTGAAAGAAAAATTTCCCTCATTTTCAAATCCTCTTATAATCTAAACTGATATTATCTTCATAAAAATAGATAATGTTAATGAACTCAAAAGTCCTTATCGACAGAGACAGCGTGTTCTTAAGAGGATCTAAAGTTCCTTAACCGGGTGATCGATAGCTGACTGTTTCTTGGATGAAAGTAATTTTGATAAGACTTGACATTGACTTCACGATTGCTTATTAAATTATTTAAAAACTCGTTCACAAATCCATTATGATTCATCTAATAATGAATTGGGTAAGCTGTTTTCTGATGATCGTAACACTTACAGTGTCGTAAATGTTACCGTAATGACAACATATAGATATCATTTGGACATTTATTTCGCCAAACATCTTTGCATTTATCGTATGGTTTAAGCTCAAAATATATTACACGGAACGCTGATTGTGTGTTGAATTCATTTTACCTTGAAGACCAAAATGGCACAGAATTTTATTCTAGACAGATTGAGAGCGAAAAGAACCAAACGTTTGGTGCAATGATTAACAGACAGCATAATTTAATATTTAAGAAATATCCCGAACAATAAGTTCGTGCAGTTGGATTGTTGGAACTGTTAGCACGCACTGTAAAGTTAAGTTTTTTTTTACATATATAAATATATCGCGTTTTTATAAATATATCTACTATCGATGGCAATGGCAATGATAATTCCTGCAGTGTATTTCAGCCAGATTTGTTCCCAGAGCAATTGAAAACAAGAACAGGGAAAGAACTCTTCAAATCTGGACACTAGAGAACAGGATAATACCTATAAAAAAATTTCTGAAAAGTCTTTCATATGAAAAACCGATTGATTCAAGCCTAAAAACGTGAAATTCTATCGGAAACGCAAAGAATTTTTATTCTACTGAACGGAACAATATCTGTGAAAAGTTTTCAAGTTAGAGAAGTACAAAGACGATTCCTACCAAGCTCCAAGAAGTGTAGTTCTATTATAATAAGACCAAAACTGTTGCATTACATAAACAAACAAGATTTTAAGGAAGTTTAATATATACAACAGACTTTCTTCTATATAGAAGTCCCACACCGTGTTTGCACGTGTATGCTTCCACAGCAAATACAAAATTCTATAACAACACAATGCACTGATAAAAATCAATTCTTTAAGCTATACTTTGGTGTTTAGTAGTTTTTTTCTCCACTTTACATTTGCAAATAGTTGAATGTCGGTCCATTACGAAATATATACGTAATATAAGTATTTTACATTTTTTACTATTTCCCACTTTTTAAACAGATTTGTCTTCTGGAATAAACTATAAAGAAAGAAAAAAGAGCTTATGGGTGAGAAAATAAATATAAAGCAGCTGTGCATTCTGAAACCATGCAAGGAATGAATCTAGAAAAGAAAAAAATAAGCTCATTAACAAATAAATATGTTCTTGTGTATCGCAGAAAAATCTATAGCTGCACTGAACTGCCTTAGTGAACTTAATTATTTGAGCAACAATTTCATGTCATTCCGTAAGATACTGAATTCGATCATCTGCTTTAATATTTGCTGGTGACTTTCAGAACTTTAGGCCATACCCTACTATTTTATGATGATGGGGATATTTTTTTCCTGATCGTAAAAAATCTAAAGTCAATTTTCTATTTTTTTTAATAATGCTTTTAATAAATTATTACATTTTTAGGAATGATATTAATTGTTGTGTCATAAAAGTTGTGACGCTCACAAAATATGCATTTTCGATCACTAAGTATCATAAGTCATAGAATAAGAAGTTTTGAGGAATAAACACACTACTTAGAAAAATTAAAGGTTTTTAAAAGTTTTCTGAAATATAAATGCCGCATTTTATTGTAAAAAAATAGTATTTTAAACACCAAAATAAGTGGAAAAACGTAAATTTCTGAGTAACGTCGGAATCGTAGACCCAGTTGAAGACATGAAAATATCTTTTAATTGTTTTGAGTCTTGTATATCTTAATATACCGGATGTTCAGGAACTTCATGCACAAACATGGAGGAAAGGTAGAGAACATCGTTAGGAACCATAGTTACATAAGAAAGCACGGCTGGATATCGATAGGTGGCGCTGTACGCGATCTATCAAATCATCCGAAAAAAGCGTTAAAATTTGGCAAAAATGACAGTGACGGAGCTGCAAGTACTGACCTTGAGAACTCGCATACAGCGCCACCTGTCTATTTTCGGCCATGCTTTCCTATGTAATCATGTTAATCATGTTTCCTAATTATGTTCCCTATTTTCCTCCAAGTATGCACACCATCGAAGTTTGTATAGATGTTTTGCATCTTCTGAAATAACACTCCTATTCATCCAGAAATTGAATAATCCGTGCGTATGTATACATTTCAACTCGTCTTTAATACTTTCTTTTGACTACCCTTTTTTGACGAATATGTCTGTGCGGTACAGCCAGCTGTCGTCAAAAAAGGGGTCTCTAGATCTGTGGCACGCGATGAACGTTTCGACCGTCCGCCATCTTGCTGGTAGTTAAGTCGAGCGATGGCAACGGCTGCCCTTTTTCCAGCATTGGACAATCTATCCAGCTGTTCTCGCATTCTTCCATTTTTTAGCAGATGTCAATGCTGTTAAAAATAATCGTGACCAATTTTTTACGGGAAATGACGTGCTAAAAAGTAAAGGATTCTCGTGGAGCTATATCACCCGCAACTATTTTTACAGAAATCAAATCTCTTCTTCGTGACTTGCAACAGTCAAAACGTCCGAGTTTGGTGTTCCCAGAGCGGGAACACTGCGCGTTAAAGGGTTAAAGTATGACGAATTAGCGCGTTTCGGTTGTTTGTCATTACTGAGAGGGCTTGACTGATGACAAAGAATCGGGGTGTGAAAATTGGAAGGCTGTGAAAGTTTTGAATAAAGGGTAAATTTTGCTTTGTTATGTGTTTAAATTAAATTAGATTTTGTTATACCTTGCAGTAGTATATTATTAATTTCTCCTCTGTAGGTGCAAAATTGAAAGCATAAAGGATTCGTAAATGAGAATAAAAAAAGTAACGAATTGTCCATGTTCAGCTGTGGAAAAAAAAAAAAAAACACCCACTTGCTCTTTATTTGACCGTCGTTCGTCGTACAGCAAAGTTATATATACCATTCGTTTGCAAATAACGTATACTTCAATTTACTATTAGTTTAATTTGCCTAAGGGACTGACTTCATATTTAATTCTGCATCAACTTCGTTTTTTTTCAATGGCAACATAATACTTTGACTTTATTGAACGAAAGAAAACCTTCAAATTACCCTAAATATAAATTTTCACCAATTTTATACGACAATATGTTCCGGAGAAATTGCGAACTTATTTGCGCGATTTTAAGGGACTTTTTTTAAATTGAAAAACGCTATTTGTAGGTTCCGAACTTTTCGCCTTTCCTTAATTTCCCTAGGGACAGTTAAAAGAATTAAATGCACTACTCAAAAGCCATTTTGCCTCTGGGTTGTGATAATCAATTAGTATGTATTTTGGTTTGTAGAATGCGAATCTACCTTTCAAAATGCTCTAGCACGTAAGAGTTTTGAGGGTTTAAGGATTTTTTTTCTGTATTTCACTAATAATAAAAGAACGAAAATTATTTCGTTCTTTTATTTTAATGTTTAATTTTTAATTTTTACTTCTAAAGTTTCGTACATCAGTGCTATAAGTTCAACAAATTGTCGCTTGATGTCAGATGTTACACAGGCAAGTGTTATTCATTAGATGGGCAGATAATCCAGTAGTGCGAAATGAACATTATGGCCTAGTGAAAGTTGAAACAAGCATGGTGCAATTACTATCGTATTTATCTCAGCCTAAGAATGTATTGGGAGATTTTTAATAAGTGAGTGTTTCTGTTGAGGGGTATTTTTATTTTAAAATTGCCTTATACATATATTTAAAACTTACATTTAATAAAATTACAAATAGTAAACATAGTTGTTGTCTTAACCACTCCGACAACTTTTGTTATGTCTGTGAGAAATTCACCCCAAAAGCCCAAAAATCAAATACTGATTTGATTAAGAAGGCCTACAAATTATATTTCGATAGTCCTCTTGGTGATCATGGTAAAACTTTTGCGCCTCATATTCGTGCATAACGTATACTACTACTTTAACCAAGTGACTGAAAGGAAAACGCCGAGCTATGCAAAACTCTATAGTGTGGAGTTAGCCTAAGGATCATTTTTCAGCCTATAACTTCTCTCTTACGGGTTGCAGGGCATTCTCTATCAAAACTAGACATAAAATAAAGTATAAAATGTACCTTCAGTGCATTTGTAAGTGACATAATGAAAGGTTTCCTGTTCCTGCATGTAATCTCCAAGACAAAAAATCAGAAACAATGTCAAGTGAATCTGAAGACGCTGTTCAAGAACCTGTAGAAAAATACTCCCCTCGTTCTAAAGATTTTTCACCTCAGCTCTTTAATCAAAAGGAGTTGAACAATTTATTTCGCGAACTAAAACTTTCAAAACAGCAAGCTGAACTTTTGGGGTCGAGACTGCAACAACGAAACTTTCTAGTTCCAGGTAGAAAAATTTCATGTTGAGATAAAAAGGTACTTCATTCTCTCAATATTATGACATGCAGAATTCAATGTAGTATGTAGAGATGTCAATGGTCTGCTGATGCAGGTAGGTGTACAACATAACCATCAGGAATAGTCACTCTTTATTGACTCTAGGAAAACCAGATTGAAAGCGGTACTACTGCATAATGACAATACTTTCCCATCTGTGCCTTTGGCTCATGAAGAAGACGTGAAAGAAACTTATAAACTTATGAAACCTTGGCTACTATACAGTAAAGTGGCTTATAAGGAAATCGCATTTAAATGTAACGGGGAATGTGAAAAATACTCCACTGGTTGAGCCCAATAAAATCATTTTGCCTGCGATTCATGTCAAGTTGGGTTTTAAGAAGGACTTTTGTTAAAGCTCCGGATAAATGAGGTGTGGTGGAGTAAAAGGGGCAGTCGTGACAATGTGATTTTTAAAAAGAGAATTTTGATGCTGTTCCCATAGGAAGGCCAAGCAGGTGGACAATAAATTAGAAGGGGCGCCAGTTGGACGACAGTTGGGACACTATAATCACAATGAACTGTCAACATTAAAATAATTATGGCGGTCCCGAAAATGGTATGCAAATTTGGAGGGGTACATTGCCCCATTGCCCCACCTACGGCTGTGATTCGGCAGAGGGCTGAGATTATCCCCGATGGTAACAAATTGAAAACACCAGCCAATGAGAAAAAGGGGGTGCAGAAAGCCCCGTAAAAAAGAAAAAAGAGAGAGAGCCAGAAAGCAGAGAGTTGAGAGAGTCTGATTTTTAGAAAGGTAGAGTGAGAGAAACGTGAATAAGCTTGGTGATGACTTGGAGAAAATACCAACAGGGTACGTAAAAAACTTATGAATCCAGAGTGTTAGTGGCTGAATGCTGGCTACTGAAGTCCCACCTGAAAGTTGGTTGTGTTGATGGAAAAAGCAGTGGCCACATCATCATAATGGTGACTATGAATATTGTTTCCTTGCTTCCCGTGATCGTGCCCCTAAAATACAATTGGCTATATGTTAAATAACTGCAAAACCACATCTCCCCAGATGCTTTGTTAATCCAGACTTTAATTTTCTATTGAGATATTTGAATATGGCATTTTGATTAATATTATTGGACATTTTGGACCGGAAAAAAGATGACATAAAATAATATTGAATTATGAAGTTCTTAATATGCATTTCTTGTTACTTTCAATGCTATCCAATTTTGCCAGTTTAGCTTCTGATTTTCCTTTGCCTCCTGGAAATGTGATGTGGTAGACATAAATTGATTTTACCAGTGACTACAGCACCCCGAAATTAAGTAAATCCAACCATTTACAAACCAGAGGCAGAAAAAAGGTTTAAATTTGTTGACTAGTGATATTATTTACAGGGCGAATGCTGTTTCTAGTCTTTGAGTTTTTTGTACTTAGATTAGCAGGGGTAGAAATTAGAATATATAATCAGTGGTCCAAATAAACCGTGACTCCAAAACTGTCTTGGACCATGTACATTATTCAAAGAAAAAATGCAAAAAGACTGCTTACGGCTTTGGAAATCTTTCTAATTTTGAAATTCTTATTGAGTATTTAAAGGTTCTCTTAGTCAGGTGAAATATTGCCAGGAGTAAGAATATGTTCTCTGCTCTGCTGAGAACATTTTCTTACTCCTGGCATAAGCATTAAAGTTACACACCCACGGTCGAACATGAAGAATGGTTTCATGATTGAAAATTTATTTGTTTGAATTTCGTATTAAAAACGCAACTACTTATTTGCCAACCCACTGTTATCACTGTGTTTGTTATTTCACATTCTTCATTCAATATTATCGTCTGCAATGTGCAATATTTTTATAAGACTTTTGGTGATATTTTAATCTATAGTCAAATGAAAATTTAGACAGAAAAATGTAATTTTGAATCTTTGTTGAATGTTTGATAAAATAGGGAGAAGTCCAAAGACCAAACGCTTCAGATATTGTAGGTCAAATACATGCCTGGAATGTTAAGGATGTTACTTTTACAGGAATTGGACGATGTACTGGAAGACATTCACCTACAGCCTCTAATTTTATACATGGAAAGTATTTTTTTAAGAAGGGGAGGACAGTACCGGACCAACAATAGACGCTTTATAGAATCAGCATCAAACTGTACAAACCTCCAATTTATTTGCTTGAAAATCTTTCCTTTTTTAATACCGCTCACTTTACTATTTTTGTGCAAAATAATTTAATTTACGTTAATTTTACGCAATTCTCAAAAAAATAATTGTCTCATAAGATATTTATATATGGTCCCTTGACTCATGAAAATAACACATTTTATTTAATATAAATTAAACTACTGAACGTCAAAATTTCGAATTTTGCACAGCCATGTAATATTACTTTCTGCATGTATTTCCATCGAAATTTGGGTAGGTCGCTATTTTTGTGGGTATTTGGTAGGTATTTGGTAGGTCGCTAACTTTTTGTGAATCTAAATTTAATAATTCATAATTTATTTATATTAATATTTTATTAAAAATTATAATAATAGTAAATCATGTTTGGGTCATTTAGTTTTAATAGTACGAATAAAAATCAGATTACTATTAATATTATATGAGATATGAATTTAAGTATGAAATAATATTTTGACACAGAGGGAAGGGGATTTTGGAAGCTCATAACTCACTCATTTTCAGTTCAAAATTTTTGTAAATCGGGTCAAAATGAGCTAAATTTTTGAAATATGAAGTGAAATATAGGAGTAGCTATTGAAAAAAAAAAGCTGGTGGGAATTTTAATATAGAGATGGCCCCTTATGCACTTTTTATGTATGGCAAATTAAAGAATACGTCAATCGTAAACGATTGGTGTATCTAACTTTGCTGTAGGACGAACGACGGCCGAATAAAGTACAACTGGGCATTTTTTTTCCGCAGCTGTACATAAATCGAAATTTACTCAATGCCACGCAGAAGGAGAAAAAAAATAACCAACGAAAAAAAAAAAAAAACTCTTGCGATCGGGTATTTTCTTCACCCCACACCCCATTGTTTCATGATTTTCTTGGCAACAGTTACAGGACAGAACTGCGATCGCTGCGCGGATTTTACAGCAATAGGCTTCCTACAGAGCTTCGACGGAAAGCAAGTATTATGCGCACCGGACATAGGATTCTGCCGTATCTGCGTGCGCGTGTTACTTCAACCGATCCTCGGCCGGTGCTCTCGAACTCTAGGGGTTGTTCATGGCACATCTTTCTGTGAAGCAAGCAACACGGACGTACGCGTCGCTCCGATCTCAGATCCAATGCGTCCATATCCTTCTTGCCATTCCTATCGTGTACAATGGTAGCTGGCGAAGGGACCCGATCGCATCCCACCCTCCTGATCCCTTCCGAACAGTGGCTGACTAATCGGTCGCGCCACTGCTCGGCAGTAGACATACGTCTTATGCGCCATTTGATTTTTCCATTATTGTCGCAACAATACTAGAAAACCGCGCTTTAGATTGGGTTCTGATACAGGAACATTGCGCATTGTTCAGTGTGATTCCTACTCAGCATTGTTGCAGCCTTTTTTAAAGCAAGATTACTTTCCTCCGTACCAGACCAGGTGGCATAGTGGTTTTAGCATCGTTCTATCATACCTCGCGCCTTGGTACAATTCCCGGCTTGGGCCTAACGAAATTTTTACTGTTTCAGTAGGCGATTTCAATATAATTTCAATTCTGTAAAGTGTTATATAAAGCAAGAAAGTCAAAGACGGCACACTCATGGATTATAGGATGCCCATTTAAGACAGTATATACGGGGTGTCTAGTGCTACCGTCGCCAATGGCTGTTTCCTATGTTAGTCAGAGGCACATAGTTCCGATTGCAAAAATGTTTTAAGTTGCATAATCTATTATATAAGAAACAATCGAAGTCAATAAATCAAGTCCTATAAAAATTACGAAATTTAAATTTTTATACGATCCCCCGGTCCTATCAGTTATGTTTAGAAAAAAAAATCCTTACACAATTTCACGCACAAAAAAAAAAGAAAAAAACAAAAAATGGTCCTTCTACGACCTAAGTCACGACATAGTTCGACAGAGGTGACAAGCTTTGACAGAGTTTGCCAAGGCACTTCTGCATGCAAATGGTTGCATGAAGCAAGAGCATCCAACATTCTAATTTCTGGTCCCCACCATGGCCGAGTGGATAAGACACTCGACATGATAGACGGCTGAAGTGTGAAGGTCCCGCATTTGGGCCTACCGCGCGGCTATTGATCTAACTATCTGGAGTTTTTCCAGAATCTTTTCTCCAGATTTAACGTGAATACACGTTAGAACCCCTGAAAAAATCTTCCGACCAAGGCAACCGCCCCAGAATGCAGATGCCTCTAGTATAGGCTTGCCACATGACATCACATAGTACATAACTCCAATCTCTGGAGGCCCGACGAGTGGCTGAGCGCATAGCGCTCGCAACTGGGAGAAAAAAAGTGCCTGGTTCAAACTCAGGTCGCTTCCGTCAATGTAGCCGTTCGCAGTCTTACGCAGTTTTCTCCGAAACTTCTCATAAATACGGATTAAGACCCCTTAGAAACCCCCCCCCCGTAGGGCACCCCGTACTCGGCCTAGATCCCTCATTTAGATAATTGTCCGTATTACCAAAATAAAATAAATTCAGCCAATTACTGCAGTGCTGTTATTCTGGCAGAAAAATTTGGAATGCAAAATTTTCAGGCTTCCGCTGGTTAGCTAGAAAAATTCATAAAATGGAAGCTGAAGCATTTCACATTTGAGAAAATCTGGAAGAAAGAATAAAGGGAAGGCGAAAAATGAAACAACGGACTCATTTTGATTTTCTTGAAACCTAATTTTATTGTATTGCTTGTTTTTACTACCTTTTTTTAAGGTAACTTAAAATAATTTTTTGTGGATAATAAAATAATATTATGATAATAAAAGTAAAAATTTTAAACACGCCAATATATCATCAAGAAAAATATTCACGGTCCTATGAATGTAAAGTGTAAAGGGTAGGTGTTGCTGCTGTAGGATTACGGCCAATTATCTGCACATGGAATCTAAGCGGATGGGTAGGGTGCACTCCGTGGGGGGTCTTTCTAAGGGGTCCTAACCCTTATTTACTCTAAGTTTCGGAGGAAAGCACGGAAAACTCCGAACAGTTAGGTCGGCGGACGCGAACTGGTTTTGAATCAGGCACCTTCCAAAGTGTAAAGGGAAATGTTATTCTTTTACATATTCTGTTTATGGAAGATCTCTATATAAGGACGATTTTTCACATTTTCACAGTTCCTTGAAAGTCGTTAAACAGAGAGCCAACTATATATATACAAAGAATATTTACACCAATACTTATGTAATCCTTGTGGACTAAACATAATTTCTCTATTTACAAAAATGATAGAGCTTTTATTTTTAAGCACAAGGAGGGGCAATTTTTATTGACTCGCTATCGCCACAGTGGCTGGAGCACAGTTCCCAGTTTTATTTGTACAGTGGAGCCTGTCTAATGGGACTACCCTTGGGAAGAACAAAACTGGTCACCTTACAAAGGTGGTAAAGTGTGATGGTTGTAAAGCGAAATTTCATCAAAGTTGTCACTATAGACAGACGAACTCTTTACCAAGGTGGTCACTTTAGCAGGTTCCACCGTACTTAAATGGACGAAGGCACACTGATAAGGGGGAAAAATCTTCCATTGTTCTCTCCTTTTTATAGGGGACGGAGTTTGAGGTTCAGTGCAGAATTCTTTTAGTGGTAACCCCCTAATTGAAATTAAAAAGGCGTAAAATTCGCGACGAGAATGCTCTCTTACCCACAGCAGTCACGTTAGACGCAGCGGCAATCAGCATCGGCCTTAAGTGATGCTGAAGCATAGACGAACAATCGAACCCTCCGCAATTTGTACAGCTTCCATTCTTTCAACTGCTCTCATAAGTTGGCCACACCACCCAGACGTATGGGTACAAATCCTCATTATAAAAGTAAAACCTATTCTAAGATACCAGACAAGCGAATACCTGGCAATGTATAGCTGGTCTGGTTTTAAAAAAGAAAGTTCAAATTGTAAATAGCAGGTAATAGTGATAATAGTTGTAAATAGCAATTGAGGTTGGTTTACTACAGTCCTCACAGAAAAATATGGGAATTACTCAATCTGGAAATCTTAATGCCATCCTAAAATGCGAAAATGTATGCTGTGAACAATGTATATTGCACGATGGCTGTGAAATGGGTTCAATAATGCATTCAGCAATTATACTATGTACACAGTAAAATGTTAATGGGCAGGACCCGCGAACAGCATGAATAAAGGTCGTTGTTGATTAGCCACGTCTTGTCGTCACAACAGGGGTTAAGGTGACATTTTTCTGGCGAAATTTACGACTTTTAATGACCAGTCAGGATCTACCAACGAAAGATTAATGTGTTAAACTGAAAACCCTGTCCCCTCACACAATGGAGAAAACAACGGAACATTTTTTTTCCCCGTATCAGTCCCGCCGTCCATTGAAATGCATAAAATACGTGGCTTATGAGCATCGGCCTTAACTTGATCGGTATAGGGCGCATGATAGCTCTACCTTCCCCCCCCCCCCCACCTTCCGAGTTTTCTTTCGACGGTTCTTGCAGCAGACAACATACTTATTTAGTTCTGATATACCATGTCTAATTGTACATTGGGAGAAAAAGTATTGGGAAATAAATGTATCATCCTAATGAAAAACGGAGCCCTCCCCAGATGGTTTCTCTGGATCCGCCCCTGGGTATGTGCACATAGAAGGGGTAGAAATGAGAGAGTCTTTCTTGGGTTTTTTTTTCCTACATCAGGTAAAACTGCCAAAGATATATCTGAAAACAGCCCAATACAGTTGGAAAAAGATGGATGAGACATCCAGTTTTGTAGAGCGCAAGGCTACGGTAATGCTGCTACAATGGCCGGTATGCATGGCGGAGTGCAAAAAGGAATTCAGGATGTTAACCCGAAAGCATTATTTACTCCATGTGCTAACCGCAGCATAAATCTTCGTGGAGCGTGCACTCATTTTCTTGCATTCCATCATGCAGTACTTTCTTCGGCACCATAGAAAGGCTATATGCTTTTTTTTTTTCTGCCTCCACTCACAGGCGGGATTTACTTTTGCAAAATGTCGGCAGTGGTTTAAAACGATTATCCGACACTAAGATTCTATCAAAGTAGTCAGAAAATTGATATCTACGCTTCAAGAAATGTGCGATCCATCGAAAGAAAATCTAAATACTAGATCTGAGGCATAAGGATTCAAGATGTTCTATTATCATACAATGAATTTTTATCCAGCTAATTCCTAACGCTAACATATAATCTCCCATAAATAACATGCCAACTGCTTCATTTTGTCGTGTAATTCTTAAGAAAAAGAGTTAGAAGACTAAATTTCGAGATTTATGCATTAGAATTATACTTAAATTTTCTCAAAAGTTGAAAAAGACTAAATTTCTAGATTTATGCATTAGAATTATACTAAAATTTTCTAAAAAGTTGAAAAAGTACTCCGAGTGTAGTCAGCTTGTGCTTGATGTCCGAAACAGTTATCTATGCAACTCTTAACTAGTGACCGTCGTAAGACAGTTGTAATCTCACTCGCAGCTAAATTGCAAGAGAGGCTGTAAAAAAAATCTAATAATATCCTAAATATTTATCCATGATCAGGGCTTCATTTCGAAAAAAAAAAAAATTGAAAAATTTAACTTTATTTTCGTTTAGCGAAAAAGGCCAATCTTCAATCACAATAACCTCTATGCACTGTTAAAATTGATTTACTTAAAAATGAGTACTTTAATGCACTCATATTTTTTTAAATACATTTGCATCATAAACGAGTACATGACGTGCTTAAATATAAGTAACAATTCCAACTAAAAAATAAGCATGTAGATAAATATAATAATAATCCCTTATTACGTCATTTGCACACTGGTAAATTATTTAATAAACGTTTATGTGGTGTTCGGAAATATTTCGTTTCAGTAATTATAAGAATAAATTAGTAACACACTTTAAATTTACGAACTATATCTTATTACAACGTGCGGAAGAACACTCAAAGAGAACGATGAGGAAATGAGTACATATAAGATCTCATTTTCTCTCAACCACCCCTCACCGGATTTCTGCGCATGCCCAATTTTTGGAAGAATACGATCAACGTGGTCGTCGGCATATCGCCATATTGTTGTAAAGCGTTTGTGGCGTTCCTTGCTTAAAAATGGAAGAAGTAATCCATCATATATAATGATAGAAGAATTAGTTAAAATTCACAAATAGTCAGCATCTTATAATAAGTAAACTTTTAATTATTTGATTGTTTTAAGTTATAGTTATTTCATTTTGTTTTTGTTTATTTATATTTAAGACGCTGATAACTTTACAGCTATTATTTCATTTGCCGGTAGTATTGCTTTAGTAAACTAATTTTGTTTTGATATTATAAGAATACTTTCGCAGGAGAAATATTTATGTTTTAACTATTTTTTTGTTTATTTTCATTGCTTATTTATTCTGTACACTCCCCTAACATTGAGTTACATTCGTGAGTATAACTAAATATGTGCCTAGGAATAAACCGGTCACAGTTACAGTTGTATTAGTGACCGGTTTTTTTTTTGGGGGGGGGAGGACATAACATTTTCAAGAGTAAGAATATTGAAGTTTCTTTAGATGTTAAAAGCTTTCATGTCAGTATTTCTAAACAGTGTTAGGGAATCGCTACACTTTTGTAAGGGTTATCTCAGATTAATAGTTACAGATACAGTTTTAGCAACATTCTGTGATCATTGTATGTCAGATCAGTGTCTTGAATATAAATAAAAGTTGTAACAAAACGAAATAATTTACACAAAACATTCAAGTAATGTAACCGCTTTACTTACGCATAAGATAATGGTTATTCCTAAATTTCAATCAACATGTTAAAAAATAGTATATTTAATAAGAATATATTGATTCTTGTATGAGTGCATACAAAAATCGACAGTCAATATATTCGAATTAAATATAATAAAAATATAACAAAAATTCATATCACAAAAATACATTAAATATCAATTCTTGTACGTATTCTAAAATGTGTTTTTCATATGTTTTCAAAATTGAGTATATAATGTGCTCGAAAATTTTGAGTACACGTACACTCATGTTTGAGTTCTTGCATGAACTCAAAAAAATGAGTACACGAGTTTCTTAAATTTGAGAGCAAAGTACTCGGAGCTATTACAAGATGAGAAAGTACTCAAAAATGAGTACATTTAGTTTATTTCTAAGTATGTAGTTTTAACAGTGTGCTGTAGCTATATACCTATGCTGTTAGAAATCGCAAAAATCAAGAAATTGTTTTGCTGGTGACATCACACCTTTTTTTGCATCAGATTAAATTGAATACTTTACAAGCAATGTATCAATTTTGTGAAAAATGACTCTGAAATCACTCTATCGGAGAAGCCTTGAAGAGGGGGGGGGGCAAGAGAAAAAAAGCCCGCGAATCAGGCAGTGGCTTAGGCACATAGGGAGTGGGGGGTCAGAAAGGTCTAAAGTTTTTCAAAAAAGGCCTTTATTTTGGCAATGAGAGAAACGGCACTATTCCTGGCAATGAGATTCTGACCCCCCAACTCCTCCCATCTTGCTACGCCACTGGAATCAGGGGGTTGGGGTAGAAATCTGTGCTCGGGCAAATCAAAAAGTCCCATTTTGCTGCTTCCGAACGGTGTTCGACCAGAACTTTTAAATGTTTGAGAGGATCTGGAGTGAAACTTTTTTTTTTTTTCGCTTGACACTAAACTGGGATTCATTTTACTGTGGAGGGCATCGTAGCAATGTAAACCACAGATGTCCCACGTACATTTTTGCGCAGGCGCTCGAATTTTTTGGTACTCGCGTCCCGATGTTGCTCTTATGCTAAGGTAAGTGTTCATTTAGAAACAAATGCATAGAGAAATTGATACATCGAAAGAAAATCTGGAGCCGCATTTAGGTCCACGTTGCCCACAGACAAAATTAAAATCTGCCGCCCCCAACATGATATTTTAATTTTTATAGATCCACGCTTACTTTTAGTACGTTGCCAATTTGAAAAATGTATTCTAGAGAAAAATATTGACTTAAATTGAAAGGGCTATAGTTTGGAAATTTTTTCGGTAGCATACTAATATTTCTATGATTTTTTAATGCATATAATTAATGGTTATGTTACACTGCCAGGGCAGCATCAATAGTCATTCTCCCTGGCATTTGATTTACAAGATGGAAAGTGACCAAGCAAAGCCGGGCCGAAGGGTATGCGGGGCCCCAGTAGAAGCGCAAGAGCTGGGCCTCTTTTCCATCATGTCTTATGTAAGTTACTACTAGCACTGCTAGTACATATTAACTTTATTTCTCTGCTTTTTTCGGGATATATCGCAGCCATCTACCAAACTTGGTCTAATGGGATAGCGAAAAAAATTGGCCCAGGAGCGGGCCTCCTTAAGCGCGGGGCCTTACCCAGCAAACACACACCTGCTGGCGGAGTACCTTGCCAGTGCCTTTCTGCCATCACGTACGGCCCGGCACTGCAAAAAGTAACCGAATCGTACCAAAAGTGGTCGCCCGAGAAGTACCTTGCCAGAAGCCCGGGAAGGCAGCGGCACTCTACTGGCATACTGCATGTGCCGGCCGTTACTCACAATAAAGGCACTGGCCCATTAAGTTTATAATGCCCAAAATGAAACGGCCGGGTGCCGGCTATTATTAAAAATAAAGGCACTGGCCTGGTGCCTTAACAGTGACTACAATATAATGGCACGGTACCGGATTAGTGCCTATTTACAGTAACGCTGCCATAACTAAAATATGAGCCAGTGGCGGATCCGGGTAGGGGGGCTTATTCATCAACCCATTCCAAAAAAAAAAAAAAAAAGACATTGCTTAAGGGTAACATTTTAAGATAAAAAACTAGATACATGAAAAATTAAAAACAACAGCAAAATCCATTAGTACATCATTTGCAAATTATGTTCGCCCAACATTAGTGAATTGTGTGCAGTTTTCACAAACTGCAATTTTCTTACAAATTTTCATTTTCAAAACATATTTTTTTTTATGAGAGAGGATATAACACATGTCAAAACCTACATAAAATCATTTATAAACAGTTTAATTTCAATATCTCATAATTAAAGAGATTTTATAAATGAGTTTTAATATTTTACGGTTTATATATATATATATATATAAAACTCGGCTGTTCGAGCCTCGTCAGGGGGAGACCCTCCATGAACCCCCCCCCCTAATTTTTTAGTTTCATTATTGCCATATTAAAACGATATTAATTGACTATGTCACTTTATATCTCATCTTTCGTGTATTTCGCCTGGTAACCCAATGTTGAAATTTTTAGGATTGTAACCTATTTATAGAAAAATACATGTGATGCATATTCTACAGCTTACGAAATACTGTAGCAATAGATTAAAGCTGTTGTGAACTAATAGTATTTAAATATATGTAAAATTATGTCGCATTTTTGGGACAATTTTTAGTAACGGGGGTGAGAGATAAAATGACATACTCATTAATATATAAATCATAATCTTACAGGAAGTAATAATAAATAAAGTTGCTATATGGTTACACATAACATTAGGGTAACATTTGTTTAGATCAAAAGATTTTTTGTTACCTATTTTGAAAAGAAATTCCTTTATCTACCTGCTGTATACTACATGACTCAAATTTTAAGGAGGAAAATAGTTATACACTAACCGCTGAATCGATTAGGATGCATTTTGGTTTAGATATAGATGGGACCCTGGAGTTGGTTATAGGCTACTTAGAATTTTAGATTTTTAATTACTTTTTTAATTATTAATTAAAAACCGTTTTTACGTTGCCATGCTTGGCGAGTTTCGCCCGTATCAATCAAATGATTCATGTTTTGAGCTAACAAGAATGCTATTGATTCAATAAAGAAGCGCGTGCGTGCATCTGAAAAACATTAAATTCCATGCCAGTTTTATGCCAAATCTATCTATCAATAATAATAAAAATGAATGTTCTCCACACAAATCTACAGAAAGCAGAGCTTTGAAAATTTGAGCATAGAAGCCCATGATTGTGCACCTGAGGCTCAGAATGTTGAAATTTTAAATACTTTTCTAATTATTAATTAAAAACCGTTTTATCGCCCGCACAAAATGATTTATGCTTTTGAAATAAAGCTGAAATTCTATTTTCAGATAAACATGCATTTGAAAAACATGAAATGGTATGGAAATTATGTTGATTTTACGCCAAATTAAAAAGCATTAGAAAGAAAAGTCCAAATGTGTTTCTTAAACTTCACAAATTTCCAAATCCTACCAATAATATAAAAACTCGGCTGTTCGAGCCTCGTCAGGGGGAGATCCCCCTGAATCCCCCTAAGGGAATAATTCCGTAAGCGGGGGCAGGTCGCCAAGCCAGATGTCGCCAAAGCTTTTTCGCGTTGCTAAATACGCCAATCTGCAAGGATTGTGCTTAGACTATATAGAGAACTGTTTTAACGGCAACCTTAATGGGTTAGACGTTGGCAACAAAAAAAGTGGCCAACTAAACATGCCCCCGCTTACGGAATTATCCCCCCCTAATTTTTTAGTTTTATTATTGCCATATTAAAACTATATTAATTGACTTGTCATTTTATCGCTCATCTTTCGCGTATTTCGCCTGGTAACCCTATGTTGAAATTTTTATGAGTGTAACCTATTGATAGAAAAATACATGTGGTGCATATTCTACAGCTTACGAAATATTGTAACAATAGATTAAAGCTGTTGTGAACTAATAATATTTGAATATATGTAAAAAATACATGTGGAGCATATTCTACAGCTTACGAAATAGTGTAACAATATCGAGACTAAAGATTGCTTTAATCTCGATATTAAAGCTGTTGTGAACTAATAGTATTTAAATACATGTAAAATTATGTCGCTTTATTAAGTCGCATTTTTGGGACACATTTTTCAATAAGGGATTTGAGAGATAAAATGACATAGTCATTAAAAAATGTGTATGTTTGTGTGTTTAGATGTTTTTGACTGAATCACACACAAATTGCTGAACGGATTTGGAAAAATTCGTAATGAAGATAGCTTATGCCCTGGATTAACATACAGGCAACCTTTCAAGCATATAGCATAAATAATTCTTTTACAAAAACATTCAAAATAATTCTAATGTATTGCGCTCTATGGAAATTTTATAGCTACTAAACCGATTCTAAAACTTAGTTACACTATTCCTGAGTATTATTGTTTGTTTGTTTGTGGATTAAGACCGATTGACTACACTAAGGAGGCCTATATGGGAAATTCCTCTGTGGGGAACTTTCTAAGGGATCCTAGCCCGTATTTACGCGAGGTTTTGGAGAAAACCGCGAAAAACTGCGAGCGGCTAGGTCGACAGGCTCGACCAGGGGTTGAACCTGGCACCTCCAGCCTTCCAGTTTTGAGAATAGAACTTCTTAGACACTGGTGGGACCCTGAGTGTTATAGGCTACCTTTTATGCATATATCACAAATAGTTTTTTTACAGGGATACTCATAGGAATTACATTACACTCTATGTGTATCTCTGTAAGTACTGAACCGATTCCAAAACTTTTTTCACTGTTAGTAAGCTACACTATTCTTGAGTATTATAGGCTAAAATTCATGCATGTAGTGCAAATAGTTCCTTTACAGGAACATCAAAATAATTCTAATACATTACGCTCTCTGGGTATCTCTGTAACTATAGAACCGATTCTAAAACTTTTTCGCTGATAAAAAGCTGCACTATTCCTGATTAACGTAGGCTAAAATTCATGCTATAGCATAAATATTTCTTTCACAAGAACAACAAAAACAGTTAGCAAATACTGTCGTAACTGTATTCGCCAAATGCCTGAAAAAAAATCTAAATTTAGTAACTCTGCCTACTCTCTTATTTTAAATGAAGTATACTACCATGCATTATACTTCATATAAAATAAGTAAAAAGCAAATAATATTTAAATGCAGTTTCTTTCGTCGCAAACATATGTGTTATTCACACATGCTTCATTTCTTTTGGGACCTAACTCTAAAGCAGACGCGGACGAAGTCGCGGGTAGCAGCTAGTCATGAATAAATTTGACCTCGAGATTTGGGTGTATTGACACGTTTTGAGGTCTTCTGAATTCCTTTATGCTATTTTTACGAGATGTATGTATGTGTGTATGTGAGTGAACACGATAGCTCCTCAACGGAGTATTCGATGGAGCTCAAATTGGGTATATGGCTTATACAACACCGTCGCAAAACCGGTATTGATTTGGGTGTGTATAGGACTTATCTTTGTCATAGCCCCGTAGAAAAACTATATGTTTTACATGTATGGCCTATGGAGGAAATTCTTGAAAGTGCGCAAGCGTTTAAACGGTCCATTCGATGGAGCTCAAATTGGGTATATATGCTATAAACCACCATCGTAAGACAGGTATTGATTTGGATGTGTATAGGACTTATAGTTTTTCTACGGGGCTACGACAAGATATCTTTTACATTATGGCCCATGGGTGGGGAATTCTTGAAAGTGTGCTAGCGTTTAAACGGCGCATTCGATTGAGCTTCCATTTGGTATATTGTTTGATATATTCATCGATTCAAATTTATTTAAATGCTTGGTCATGATCTTAATCGTAAATGTTCGGAAATTCGAGTGGAGTCACTCCAGATTTTTAATTTTTACTCCAAACATATCTATCTTCGCTTAAATGCTTATTCAAACTTTACGGATAACACAATTTTGCAGAAAAGGCGACTCGATGGTCATTGTTGAAGGCTTAAAAACTGAATGCATGCCAAGGATTGTGAATGGGGGTTGCCATTGTTAAGTTATACTTTTAGGGGAGGGCCATCCTGTTAACCCTTTGAGGCACAACCCTTTCCCAATGCTGAAAAAAGGGCAGCCGTTGCCATCGCTCGACTTAACGACCAGCAAGAGGGCGGACGATCGAAACGTTCAGCGCGTGCAACAGATCGAGAGACCCTTTTTTGACACAGCGGGCTGTGCGTCAAAACAACCAGCTGCGTCCAAAAAGGGTCTCTAGATCCGTGGCTTGCGATGAACGTTTCGATCGTCCGCCGTCTTGATGGTCGTTCAATCGAGCGATGGCAACGGCTGCCCTTTTTCCAGCACGGGGCAATCTATATAGCTGTTCTCGCATTCTTCCATTTTTCAGCAGATGGCAGTGCTGTTAGAAATAATCGTGACCATTTCTTTACGGGAAAGGACGTGCTCAAAAGTAAAGGATTCTCGTGGAGCTCTGTCACCCGCCACTATTTTTATAGAAATGCAATCCATTCTTTGTGACTGGCAAGAGTCAAAACGTCCGAGTTGGGTGTTCCCAGAGCCGGAACCCTGCGCGTTAAAGGGTTAAGCTATGATCAAGTAATTTAAATGCATAATAAACTGACGATAAACCATTTATGTCACTTGTGTTATAGGAATTTAAACTTTTTTTAATACATTTAAAAAATAATTTTTTCCTACCAGCAGTTTTTTAGCATTTGAGAGTAGTGTTTGACAGATGCAGGCGGGCAAAAATATCTTTAAGCGTAAAATCTGTGCAACTTTTAAAAAAGCGTTAGTTTTTCGTTTAGTGGCACATTTTCAACCTACTTTTTCTTTGGGAAACCTATTTTCGTAAACGCAGAGTTTGTGAAAACAACGGAACGTGTAAAAATCACTTCGACTGAATGGCAATGAAAAATGATCACTGCTCAACTGTTATTATATAGAGCAAAAGTCCGCGGCCGCCAGACCTTCGTCATAGTATAAAAGCTGAAACTTTCTCTGCGCAAATTCCCCAATAGGGGTAAGAACCATCGGCCACTCTAAAATTTGGAGGATCGTGGCTTTGGCAGGTAACAGGTGGCAAAGGTGTATAAAATGGCAGACAATTTTCGTCATTTCATAAAGCTTATTTTTTTTATAGGTTCTTCTTCGCAGTAGTAGAAATCACTGGATCCCTTGCCAGACACTTTTCCATCATGGTAAATCCCCGCCAGACAACCTCAAAGTCATGGAAAACGTCATTGTATTACGAGCGCGCTGCATCGTAAGAAAGTTCAGATCTAGCAGTATGAAATGTGCTTGCACTTTGTGACAGCTTGACGTACTTCGTCGCGGGAGTTTACGAATACAACCGTTTTCCATGACTATGAGGTTGTCTGGCGGGGGTTTGCCACGATGGAAAAGTATCTGGCAAGGAATCCAGGGATTTCTAGTACTGCGAAGAAGAACCTATAAAAAAAATGAAGCTTTATGAAATAACGAAAATTTTCTGCCATTTTATACCCCTTTGCCACCTGTTACCTGCCAAAGCCACGGTCCTCCAAACTTTAGAGTGGCCCGATGGTTCCTTCCTGTGTTGGGGGGGGTATGCGCAGAGAAAGTTTCAGCTTTTATACTAGGACGAACGTCTGGCGATCGCTGGCTCAGACTATTACGTTTAATCTATAAATTAAAACATATCTGATTCCGTAGAATAATTTGGCACAACGTTAAAAAATTCTATGGGGTTGACTACGAAATTTTGGAGATTTTTCCAAGGGTATCTCCTTG